>VMDO01027093.1:7500-25753 GCA_007922755.1 Pedetes capensis
TAAGTTTAGGGATTGAAATCATTTGTGGGCCCCAGGTAAATCTTTCTTCCCACAATTTGGTCCTATCAGGTATTTTTCCACAGCAAGTCATGAACTAATTATCAGAAAATTGGTACCAGAAAGTGGGGTTGTTGCTGTGTGGGAACTCGATTGTGTGGTTCTTAAGCTATTGGAACATGCTTATGAGAGAAGTTTGGGAGAATTTAGAATGCTATAAGGAGAGCTTGAGGGTTGGTTTGGGTGGGAATTCAGAAGACCAGAAATCTTTTGGCAATATTAGTAGTAAAGGCAGGAGTCATGGGGTTTCAGAGGATAATGAGGACTCTATTTGGAATTGGACTACAGGCCATTTACGTTATATTCTGGCAAAGAGTTTATCTGCAGTTTACCCTTGTCCTAACAATTTCATGAGGCTAAATTTCAAAGTAAAGTACTAATTAATGTGGTAGAGGAAATAATGACAAAGCATAATATTGAGGCTGTTTGTTTATTATTGTTGGATGTTTTTTAGCTAGATTTAAGATTTAAAATGGCAGAAAGATTTGAAAAATGTGCAATTGGAAATGAAAAAAAAATCGTAAGTATAAGGTTGTTGTGGACAAAGCCAGTTTGGGCAAGGAGGTAGTAATTGTTGGAGATAAACACCATTAAAGTGAATCTGCAAATTTTGTGTGTGGCCAATAGGAATGGCTCATGGTTAGGCAATTTTGGTCCATAGATCCAAGGCAGGCATGGTGGCAAAGCAGATGGCTTGTGCCTGTGGCACAAAACCTCACTCACTAGTCAGGAGCACAGAGAGCTTACTGGAAGTGAGAGCAAGGCAAGTGTTTGCCAGGACTCTGCCATCTAAGGCTCCTGGTGATGAAATGGCAAACCCATTTAAAAGACTTTCATTTAAAAAGTGAGTGCCTCTGGGATGCACTCCTGAAAAGAGTCCACTCAGGGAGGTCATTTTCCAGCCTAGGCATACAGAGGCTGCCACTACAACAGTGGTCAAAAAGGGCAAAGCTTACACCTGAGCTAGCATCAAACCTCACGGCATCCATGTGGTGCTGGTTTTGCAGACGTACAGAATGCAAGAGTTATGGGATTAGAGAGGCTGCTGCCAATGCTCCAGAGAATTGCCTGTAAGGGCAAGTAGTATGTGCCAGGGTCAAATTCCCCATGAAGAGTCCCGGATGGGCTGGTGGGTGAAGCTTTGAGGGTGGAGCATAAACTGCAGTGGGGACCCCAGGATGTTGGAAATGCCAGCAGTGTGAAATGTCTGTCAAGGGACGCTATTGGTGGAACCTACCCCAGAGAGCTATGCATGCTGCAGATGGCAGGGTCCTATAGGCAGGTCTGCCCAAACCTGTTCAAGCCCAAATGATACCACCATGTATACCACATGCCAGATATGACCTACAAGTTTTGTTTGTCCAGCTGGACATCGGTCTTGCTTTGGACTGATATTTCCTGTTTGTGGCCCCAATTCCATCCTTTTGGAATGAGAATACTTACCCTGTGCTGCTGTATGTTGGAAATATGCAACTTGGCTCATGTCTATTTATTTATTTGTTTGTTTGTTTGTTTTTTGTAGGGGCCACACCTATTTTTGTCTTGAGTCTCAGTAGAGACTTGGACTTTTGAGTACAGTTGAGGCTCTTATGACTTTGGCAACCCTTGAAGTTGGACTGAGTGTATTTTGCATTTTTGAGATAGTTTTGAACCCTGGGGGGGCCAGAGACAGAGTGTTGTAGTTTGAACCTAAAATGTCCCCCAAAGATCATGCATTTGAACGTTTGGTCTCCAGGTGGTGGTGCTGTTTTTGGAGGCTATGGAACTCTGGGAGGTGGGAAGTAGCTTTGCAGAAAGAGGTCCCGAGGGGCTGAGCATTTGGAGGTTATACGTGGGGTCCCATTTCTGATAAACTCTCTGTGCTCCCGATTGCCAAGTTGTGAGGTTCTGTGCCACAGGCCCAGGCCACCTGCTCTTCTGCCACCCCTGCTCCCCTGCCGTGCCTTCCCTGGACCTGTGGACCGAAAACCTCTAGCCATGAGCCTCAAATAAATCTTTCCTCCCATCATTTGGTCCTGGCGGTGGTTTTGCCACAGCGATGCACAAGCTGAGTAACACAGGCGGGTGGCTTGTTATCTCCGGGCAGAGACAAAAGTCCTGCCTCTCACTAGGCCTCTCTGACACCACCCCGGGGGGGAAGGGAAGGGTGCCCTACCGTGCTGGATGGAGAGCAGAAGCTCAGGGTCCCCTGTTGGAGGGCACTGACTAGAGAGGCACTTTGCCCTGGGTCCTATCTAGGCCCACTCGGAGGTCTAAGGCTTGTTCTCCAGGCAGTAACCTTTGCCCTATATCTGGGAACCCCTGGGCGGCAAACTTCCAAGGGTGGCAGTGGCATCCAATCCCTTTCCTCAGGCCCCTCAACACTGATTGGCTATTTCCAAACCACCAAACGGATCTTGATTGGACCATTCAGGAACCACCCCCAATTGGTCACTTTACAAAACCAAATTTGCATATCCCCTCTGATTGGTCAAAACCCATACGGGGGTGCCTGCCTCTGACTGGTCCTTGGCTGGGCCCTGGAGACTATATAAGGGTGGCACACGGAGCAGTCTGGGTCCATTCCATCCACCAGGACAGACGGAGCAATAAAGAACTGTTGGAGCAGAGCTCTTGGAGTCGGGGTCTTCACTGGGAAGAAAGAAGCAAGGAGCCGCCATGGGCATCAGCCTCTGAGCCTGCCTTTCTCAAGGCTTCTCAGAGAAGTCGTGGGCATAAGTCTCCTTTCTGGGCAGAGTGGCTCTTGGGTGCTCAGCTCCCCCTCACCAGGTGGTGGGTCTTCCTGCTCACGGCTGGAGGAGTCCAGCGGCAGGGTGATGCCCCACACCCTGTCCCTGTGGATTTGGGGAAGGACCTTTGGACTGCACAGCAAGAATGAGCATCCTGGGTTCTTACTTGGCTTTCTCTGGTACCCACCCCGGTTGGGGGCAGTGGGCAGCATCATTACTGACTAGTGAGGGTTGGCGCCCACAGTCTCCAGGCTGCGGGCAGGAGCCACACTTTCCTGTGTGCGTGGGTGGAGTTGTTATTCTTTACAACTTCTCTGCCTTGGTCAGCTGCCCCTGTTTGGTTCTTCAGGTAGAGAGAGCTGGCTTTGGTTGGGACTTCTTTGTGCCTCTTGGCATCTCTGGGTAGCTGACTTTTTCAGCTCCAGCTCTGGGATATGTGAGGCGGAATGAAAACACAGGGAGCTCTCCTCCACGTTCCTTGGGCCTCAAATTCCAAGCCAATCTGCTCTCTTTAACTTTCAGACTCTTCCCCCTCCCCTTCCCCCTCTTCCAACTCTTCTTCCTCTTCCTTAACGTATGATGTCCAGGGTTTTAAATTTTACTTAGCAGGAGAGCTCGGCATGGTGGCTCATGCTTATAATTCCAGTGGCTCCAGAGGCAGAGGCAGGAGGTTCACAAGTCTGAGGCCAGAGGCAGCCTGGGCAATTTACTGAGACCTTGTCTCAAGATAAAAAAAACAATAATAAAATAAGATAAAAGGGGGTTGGGAGTGCAGCTTAATGGCAGAGGACTTGCAAAGCATGTGTGAGGCCCTGAGTTTGACCCCCAAGTACTGCAAAATGAGTAAATAAAAATCAATTAATCAATCAATCAATCAATCAATAAATCATACTTAGCAGGAGAAACATGTCTACTCCATCTTCCTGGAAGTGGAAGCCCCTCAAGATCTTTTTCTATAATGACCACACTCACTGGATAAGTAAATCATCATTAATTGGAAGTGGTCCCTCTTATTGGACATTAACGTTGTTTTCACCCATCATATTATGAACAGCAGGGCAATGAATATCTTTGTACCTGATCTATGGTTCCTGCCTATGGAATAATTCTGGCATTGTTGACGGGGCAGATTGGATCCCACCTGCTAAGTTAGTTCTTGGAGTCGAAGTGTCTGGTAAGGAAGGGAGGAGAGAAAAAGGGACATGTTGGACAGAGATGGAGCAGGGAAAGGACGTGCCTGCCCCAGAGGCAGGTGGACTGCCTCAGTTTATGGCCAGGTGCTGCCCAGGTCTCTGGGAGATTCTCAGCCAGCCCAGCCTGGCTCTGCCGTCTTGGAGATGCCCCTGACTGTCTCCTCTCAGGACTTATTTCAGGCTCATGGCTAGAGGTTTTCGGTCCACAGGTCCAGGGAAGGCACGGCAGTGGAGCAGGGGTGGCAGAAGAGCAGGTGGCCTGGGCCTGTGGCACAGAACCTCACAACTTGGCAATCGGGAGCACAGAGAGTTTATCAGAAATGGGACCCCACGTATAACCTCTAAATGCTCAGCCTCTCATGACCTCCCAGGCTTATTCCTCCCGGAAGGGAAGAGGGCGAGTGTGGGAGAACGTGCACTCCTCCCACCAGCTGACCTGGCCTGGCAGCAATGCTCCTTGTCAGGGCCCAGGTGTCCTGTGGGCCCGTCCTTCCTCTCTCGGGATGGGGCTCCGGTGGGCCTCAGTCTCACAGCGGTAAAGCTCCCTGACGATGCGGTGCGGTGCACCACAGTCCACACACGTTACCTCCTTTGGGGCTGGTCCATGTGCAAGGCAGAGAGGTGAGACAACTCGTCCAAGGTCACAGCGCGGGGCAGATGCCGAGCCCATGGCCTAGTGTTCTGGGGTCTGAAGTCAGAGAGGGGTTTGGGGTTCAAAGTGACATTCTGGAAGGCACATTTGGAAAAAGCTGTCCTGGACAAGGGCCGTGTAGATCCAGGCGTCACTGAGGCAAACTCCTGAAGGAAGGAGAGTGGAGAGGAGGGGAAGGCAGAGCAGGAGGGGCCTGTTCACCCCGGGTCCCCTGCAAAGGCTCCTGGAAAGGAGGGAGCTGGCGGCCATTACGCGGGGCCTGGGCTCCCAGAGGGCCCAGGACCACGTGCTACAGCAGCACAAATGCCTGAGAAGTGTCACCGGCTCCTCCTGCTGCTGTCCTAAAACATATTCATCACTAGAGACCAGGCTGCCTTGAGCTGCCGTGACAGAGGCACAGAGAGTCACATGAGGAGAGAGACACTGAGGCCCGTGCAGTCACACACACACCTGGGCACTCACAGTCGCCCAGAGCGGCACCGCCAACACGCACAGCCCAGCCACACACACAGCACCCGGGCCAGAGGGAGGCACGCGCAGGCGTGCACACACATAGGACACGGACATGCCTGTGTGCCACACACGGCAGATAGACACGCGGGGTGCACACACACACAGAGCAGGGACATGTGTGTGCCACCCACAGGAGATGGACACACGCAGGGACACACACAGAAGGTAGACGTGGGCGCACGCGCACACACAGAACAGGGACACACCTGCCACGCGCAGCTGATAGACATGTGTGGATGTGCACACGTGCAGCAGATAGACATGGCGTGCGTGCATGCAGAGCAGGGGCACATGCCTGCTGCACGCGGCAGACAGACACACACAGGTGTGCATGCATGCAGAGCAGGGACACATGCCTGCTGCACGCGGCAGACAGACACACACAGGTGTGCATGCATGCAGAGCAGGGGCACATGCCTGCTGCACGCGGCAGACAGACACACTCGGGGGCGCACACACGCAGCAGTAGACGTGGGCGTGCACACATGCAGAGCAGGGACACACGTGTGCCACATGCAACACAGCCAACAGACAGACACCCAGGCGTGTGTGCACACAGATGACAGGGCACGCACTCACTCCCAGCAGACCCATCCACGCGCCAGGCAGACGCGCGTGGACTGCACACGGGCCACACACGGGCCCTACAGACACACTCGCTCTCAGGGCCCGCGTACACCCGCACGGCGACATATGGAGCAGGCGCCCCCACCCGGCTTCCGAGGCTCGGTGGGGGCTCGCCGCACATGGGACTCGCCTTGCGTGGTAGCCGCTCGGTGTGATTAGACGTTGCATTGAATAACCCAGTGCGGCTCCTCGGAGGCAGAGGCGCTGTGTGGGCAGACGAGGGCTGGCTGCCCAGCTCTGTTCCCCACCCGCCTGTCCCGGACCTGCAGCCACCTGCTAGGCGCAGCCTCTGGGGTGGTGTGGCTGAGGTGGGACCCTCTGTGCCAGTGTCACAGAACAGCTCTCAGATTTGCCCCTCTATCAGCTGGCAAGAGGCAGGGTCCTGGGGGGCCTGGATACTCAGTGGCCTTGGGGAGGAGGGAGGAGGAAGTGGTCTGGGGCCACGCGCGCTGTCCTGGGTCTCAGCTCTCACTGTCTCCCACTCTGGCCAGGAGTGAAACAACCACCTGGGTCCCTGGGGCCAGGAGGGGCACCTGGATTTGCTTAAGGAGCCCTGCACAATGGCTCCCCCACCGCCTCTGCTGGGGAGAAGAGGGGAGGCTTACCATCTCGCCTCCCTCTCTTCTAAATGCTCCTGTGGCCTCCGTGGGAGTGTCCCTGTGTAGTGGTGACAAGCCACAGCCTGGGTGCGACTTACTCACTGTGTGACTAGGGCCAAAGCCCTTCACCTCCCTGCTCCCCTGTCGGTGCTGACCGCATGGGACTGGAGGGAGGAACCCAGCTCGCGGACGCCAGGTGTCTTCCAGCATGGGTGTAAGTCATCCTGGGAACCCGTTTCCTACCCACGGGGCTGCCGTGCCTTGTTGGCTAACGGACCAAGGGCACCCGTGCAGCCTGGGTCTCTGCGCTTCAGCTGTGGACGGGGGTGGATGGTCGCTGTGGCCTGGCCAGGGATCGGGCTGGCTGGGCCACGGCAGGGAGAGGTGCCTGACTGATCGATCCTTCGAGCTATGTACCGGGGTCGCTTGGCCTTGGCCCCTCCATCCTTCTGCTCAGCACTCCCTTGAGGCTCCTGAGCACAGCCTGCTCCAGGGGGCCCACAGCCCAGCCAGGTCCACCGCTGCCTGGTGGGTGCACAGGGCGCCCGGGAGCCCCAGGGTGATTCACCAAGGCTGACCTCCTTCTGTGAGGACTGTGAAGTGAGTACCAGTCCCCAGCCTGTGCCAGCTGGAGAGTGGGGATGAGCCACTGGGGAGGTGGCATGGCCGCTTCCTGCTGCAGTTGGGCCACCCTAGGGGAGAGTGGCCAGGAGAGAGCTCTGTCCAAATCTGCATCTCCACGCCCCAGGGGGCCGGCTCCCGTCTGCCGCTGTCCACCCAGTTCCCAAGGTGGCTCAGCGCAGGTTGGGGTTGCCAACATGCCGGCCTCTGTGCACACCCCGGGCGCACTCAGACCTCCATGCATGCTGTGGCACAGACGTGGGCATGCCGCACCCGCTCCTGGAGTCTCCTGTGCAAACCCAGAGGGTCTGCCTGGGATGTGGTCTGGTACACGTGCCCACGGAGACAGAGATCGCCTGGGTTGGCTGCAGGTGGACACTCGGGCACCGCAGTGACGCACCGGGGTGACATGCCCAGCACCAGGCTGCCCCCAGCTCTGTTTTTCCTTGCTTCTAAAAGACATGCCTCTGTTTCTCCATCAAGCCCCACACTTACCCCATGGCCTCGGTTTTATGACGGAGTCACAGAGGCCAAGAGGCTGCTCAGAGGAACCCGGCTCCCATGTAGCCCCACCGGTGGTGGATTCCCCGGCCGGTGCTACCTGCACTTCCTGGCCCCTCCTCCAGCCCCTGCAGAGGCTGAGTGCAGGGTGGCCAGAGACGGGGTGCCCTGGAGAAGAAACTGTGACTTTTGGAGGATGTTTTAAACATGGCGCGTGCCCTCGCTGCTTCCTGGATTCCCGGGACCGGAGGTATGCAAAGGCAGCTCATGAATATTCAGGACCCCATGGACTCTTCTCTCTTCCCTTTTTCTTCCCCTGCTTCTCATTTTGTGCTGAGTCTTAAGTGAAACTGATCTTTTTTTTTTTTTTTTTGGAAAGAAAAATCTGTCTTTTGTTCCCCCGTCCCCAGGGGCCCCTTGGAAGAGGAGGTGCCCCGCCTGGCTTGAGGGGCACCCCTCAGAACCAATCGCTGCCTGGCACGGGTCCCCAGGCGCAGGCTTGGGCGCAAAGCCACGCGAGCAGATGGCCGCGATTGCTGGCAACCCCGAGACCCTGCAGGCGAGCCGCCGATGGGCGTTTGCAGCAGCGCAGCCCGCTGAGAGCATCAAAATGGCAGACCTGGGGTGCCTGGTCAGCGCGAGGTCCTAGAAAAGGAGAAGGAGCCTCGGCCTCCAAAGGGCAGCCTGCCCTGCCCAGTGCCCAGCGCCAGCACAGGGCGACCCCAGGGGAGAGCCATGTCTAGAGTCGGGGGCACCGCCTCCCAGCTCAGCCACCCCCTCCTCGGTGCAGTGCAGCGCTCTGCCCCTCTCTGAGTCCTGCATTCACTCATCAATCCATTGGGAAAATACATATAAACACCTACTGTGTGCTCTAAAAACAAGAGGCGAGACACAGGCCCGCCAGGTCTCTTTCTGTCAAAGCCCCTGTCAGCTTGTGGTTTGCGTGTGGTAGGACAAATGCCTGTCTTCATCAGGCTCAGCCCTACAGGGGCACATAGTAGGTGCTCACTCAGAAGTGTGGAATGACTTGGGGCCCTGCAGGCCATGGGAGTCCTCTCATCCTTCCTCCCTCCTGTACCTTACTCTCTTCTGCATTATCCTGAGGACCCCTGAGGGCAGAGGCTGCCTGCAATCTGTGCCTCCCCATGATGCCCCTGGAAGCCTCTGGTCCCTCCTGCTCAGAGCGGAACTCAAGGCTTTTTGGGGTCCAGTGCGTTCCATCCTTTCTTGTTTCCTTTTCATTCATTCAAAGGGATCTACTGAGCATCTACTATGTGCTGCATTCCACCCACGGGCTAAGGGTAAGACAGTCACGCAACCTACTTTCTCAGGGAACTGACACTCTATGGGGCTGGTGGGCTGGAGACAAAGGGCGTATAACCAGACGAATGGATTCTTTTTTTTTTTTTTTTTGCGGTACTAGGGGTTGAACCCAGGGCCTGGACCACTGAGCTGCACCCCCAGCCCATTTTGTAGGTTTTTTTAATTTTCTGAGACAGGGTCTCGCTAAGTTACACAGACTGCCTCTGGTCTCGAACTTGCGATCCTCCTGCCTCTGCCTCCCCAGCCACTGGGATTACAGGCATGCGCCACCGCGCCCAGCTAGGCGAATGGATTCTATGCTCGGAGGAAACAGGAGCTCTGGAGACGGACAAAGCCAGGCAAAGTGAAGGGAGAGGTTTTGGGAGGGGCAGCATCTCTGATGTCTGAGCAGAAACATGGATGAGATTTGTGATGGACTTTGTGGCCATCCAGGAGAAGAGCATTCTACATGGGCCAAACAGCAAGTGCAAAGGCCCTGAGGTGGGAATAGGAGGGACTATCTGGACTTTAGACAAACAACAGGCTGGGGTCATTAATTCCCATACCCATGGCTCCAGGCAATGGTAACCAGAGAGACAAACCAGACTCAAATGTAATGACAAGTGCACCCACAATTCTGTCCACCTTCGGGGAAGTGACAGAGTGGTAGAGAACACAGTGGGGCGCCATTCTGCAGCAAGAGGCTGACTGGAGACTTCAGGCCTGCAGGGGATGGGGCTTTTAGTATTTCAAGCCAAGCTCAAATCTTTATCTTCTAAAATGTGAAATCTTCCAACTTCTTCTTATAAAATGTAAAATAGCTTCCCAAAGTGTTGGAAGCTATTTAATTTTTTTTTTTAAACCTCTCCTGTGGCCACACTAAACCCAGCTACAGATCGGATCTGGCTGTGAGCAGCCAGTCCGAGGCTGTGGAATCGGCTTTCTGTGAGGTTCCCGCTGGCTGTGCTTCTGAACGCTGGGTGCCCTTCCCCGGGGATGGCCAGCCAGAAGTGGCCCTACCTGCTTCCGGGCGGGGGGGGGGGTCTGAGCAGAGCAGAGGGGGGCCGTTGCCTCTGATTTCAGAGCTTTGGAGGACTCGGGAGCTGCTCCCAAGCCTGTCTCCACGGCTCTTGCTTTTCTGAGCCCGACCCAGCCAAAGCTGAGGTCAACAGAGAGGGACAGGGGCTGGGCTCCACTCCAGGGGACTGGGACCAACACCTTGTCATCGATCCCTTTCCCGGCCCCTTCAGGGTCCTGCAGGCTGGGATTTAGCTCAGTTGGCAGAGCACCACTGTGTAGTTTCTGAGGTCCCGAGTTCAATTCCCAGCACCGCAAAAATGGGAGAAGGACCTGGTAATCCACTCCCAAGGCAATCCTGAAACAGTCAGCCATTGAAAACCCTATGAGGGTCGCTATGAGTCGGATACAACTCGACAGCACCAACCAACCAACCAATACAGGGTCCCGCAGGCAGCTGGACGCAAACCTGCCCGTGGGGACGAGGGTGGACAGCCTTCTGCTCCAGTTTTTTGGGGGAAACTGATGTTGCACGTGACCCCGTCACTCACGCCCGACAACCCCACCTGCTCTTGGCAAGCGCAGGCAGATGAGGCAGGAACTGTGCTCGGCGCTCAGAGAAGCTTCATTAGGAATGATTTTCACACGGACACACACAGGCCTCCCGGTACTTCCAGCGCAGCTGTCTGCCCAGAGCCCCCATTAATGCTAATGGAAGTCCCATGGCGCGGCCGGGGCGCCCTGCTGGAAAGAGGCCTCGGCGCGCCCACCCGCAAACCTGACCTTTTCCCGTGTAAGAGACAAGATTTCAAAATCAATCCGGCCCGCAGGGTCTGCCCATCCTGCCGCACGGTGGTGCTCAGAGAAGAGGTCACGTGCCCCACGCCAGGCCGGGGTCAATATCGAGGCCCGGGGAGCTGGCTGGCCGGGCCAGCACGGCCGGGAGGTCACAGTCTGGCCGCACCAAGGCAGTGTCGCTCTGCACAGCCGAGGATTTCGTGATTACACTAAATCCGACCCCACCCGTCTGGAGCCAGGGCAGCAGCCACGGTGACAGCTTCTGCACAGCCGTGTCCCAGCCAGGTGGCATCCAGCCCACCTCTCTGAGGACAGTGAAGTAGGCGGTTAGCCTGCCCATTCTGCACACAGGGAACCCGGGCACAGACAGTAAGCAGGGCGGGTGCGGGGCTGGGGGGGTGGGCAGGAGTGGGATCTGACCCCAAAGCCTAGTCCAGCCTGTTTGTACCCGGGCCCCTGCTCACCCTTCCCCCGTGTGGGCAGCAAACACTTGGCAGGCCCTGTCCCATGCCGAGGCTGTGCTGGGGACACAGAAATGGGTCACAATCAGGTCCTCCCCATCAGAGTCATTGTCCCAAGAGTGAGGGATGGCGCAGCTGGGTGTTGGAGACCCTGGAGGGAGAGGGGGAGGAGGGGCAGGTGGGGATGTGGTCTGTGGGAAGGACTTCCTGGGGGCGGGGCTTTCTGAGCAGGGAGAGAGGTCCTGAGGATGCCTTCCAGCAGGTGCTGGGTGCCCGTGTGTGGACCTGGGGGCTGGCTCTCTGGGCGCAGTGTTGCCAGGTGCCTCATGCTAGGCAGGGGCCCTACGCCTGAGCTACACTCCTAGCCCCTATTTCATTCTCATTTTTAATTAATTAATTCATTTGCAGTACTGGGGGTTGAACTCAGGGACGTGTGCATGCTAAGTAAGTGCTCCATCCTTGAACTGCGTCCTTGTTGTTGTTGTTAGGTGCCGTTGAGTCGGTATCCGACTCATAGCGACCCGACGTACAACAGGCGAAACACTGTTGTCAGTGCTTCTCTGCTGTTCATAGGGTTTTCAATGGCAGCTTGTTTTTTGGAAATGGGTTGCCGGGTCCGTCTCCCAAGCCTGCAGCACCTGGTGTTCCCAGTACCATCCAAGTACTAACCAGGCCCAACCCTGCTTAGCTTGTGAGATCTGACGGGATCGGATGCCACAGGGCTATGGCTGCAGGCTGAACTACATCCTAGCCCCTATTTATTTATTTATTTATTTATTTATTGTGGTACTGGGGGAGTTGAACCCAAGGTCTTGTGCATACTTTAGAAGTGTTCTACTGCTAGGCTGCCCCCCAGCCCCTTTTTAATTTTTTATTGTGAGTCAGGGTCTCGCTAAGTTGCACAGGCTGCCCATGGCCTCAAACCTGCAATCCTCTTGCCTCCGCCTCCAGAGTCCCTGGGATCCAAGGCATTCATCACAGTGCCTGGGTCTCTGTCTATCTACAGAAGAGCCTCTTCCCACCAGAGGTCAGGCCTATTTGTTCATTCCTTCATTAATCGATTGTCTGTGGAGCCTCTAGTCTTTGACAGACCCCAGTCCCTGTTCAGGTGCTGGAACTGATCAATGAGCCAAGAGGTTCAGAAGCTCTGGCCTTTGGGGACTTCTGTTCTTGTGGTCCTGGACCATGAGGGGAAGGTGCAAAGGGCCTGGGGCAGAGTCTGCATGGTCAGTCCCCAGGACCAGCTGCACTAACAAGCCCATCAGCTCAGTCCTTGCCTTGCATCCTTGCCCATCACCTAGCATCTCCAGCCTGACTGGGCGAGTCCCGCAGCGGGGGAGGGGGTAGAGAGCAGGTGAGTTCCTCCTCAGGGAGGTGGTTTGGTCCCAGGCATGCGTGCACCAGTCCCTGGAAGGTCCCTGACAGCCAGAGTGCTGGGCTGTAGGGTTAGGAGCCCTCCTACGTAGCCAGCCTACAACAGTTATTGCAGGGAAACTGAGGCTCAGAGGGGCAAATTCACACAACTGAGAAAGAAGGGCTACGAACCAGTATTTGCCTGACTCCAAAGCCGCTGAAGAGTGTGGGGTGCAGATGCCCGAGGGCGAGGATTCCTGCTGCTCACCAAGGGCTCCCCGCTCTCTGCTCTTTCTGGGACCCGTCCTGTCCTTCCAGTCCTCGTCCAAGAAGTAAATGCTATGATCTGAGACCACATAGGACTCCTGTCTCTGGGCAGAGAGGCACTGTGCCTGATCCAGCCTCTACTCTCAGCTTCATTTCCGGTCATCCTTCCTCCCTTTCCTACTCCTAAGCATCTTCAAAACCCCAGCCCAAGTGTCGCCTGCTGCTGTAAGCATCCTGGTGCCCCCCAGTTTCATTTTTCCCTAAGCCTCAGCGGTGTCAGAAGCCCGAGCCACACAATGCACCAGCCTCTGGGTTACTAAAGCTCCAGCAGAGTCAGCATGGCACCTGCACTTTGCCAAGTGCGGGTGCAGTGGGCTTAGGGCAACAAAGAGGGGAAAGCCCTGATGATGGAGGCTGGCCGGGCACTCACAGCAGGCTGTGGTGCTCTGTTGGTTGTGAACAGTTCCACGGGACGTCAACATCACACAAGACCCATCGGTGATACTGGAGATGCAGAGCACACACAAGCTCGCTCTGCAGCGGTGCCTGGACCCTGACTCATGACCCCCGTCTAGATGGCACCATGGCCGGGCCCCTCTCCTGCTGAAATGTGAAGCTTTCCTTTGCTTCCTTCCTCCTGCATTCCTGGCAAGAAGCCCCCGGATGCCCACTCATAGACTTGGCTTTCCTTCCTCCCACAAAGTCATTAACGCAGGTCCAAATCCCACAATCCATCCTTTCGTCTTTCTGAGACATCACGGGTACGTGCGCTGTCCCATGGCCAAGAGATGACCGGCCTAATCTTTGCCAACACAAAGGTGAGCTCCGGGTGGGCGTTGGCTGGAGGGCACTGCACGATAGGCAGAAGAGATGCTGCTATTCCCAGGTCACAGGGAAGGGAACTGAGGTTCAGAGGAGTTAAGATGTTGCCTGAGGTCACACAGCAGGGTGGTAGAGAAGCTAGGGAGCCCAGCGCTCTTTTCATGATGTCCGGTTTTGCTTCTGTTTATTACTTGTCGTTTCTCTCTCTCTTTCTCTCTCTCTCTCTCCCTTTCTCTCTCTCTCTCTCCCTCTCTCCGTGTGTGTGTGTGTGTGTGTGTGTGTGTGTGTGTGTGTGTGTATCTTGTAGTTATCAGTGCTGTTTGTGATTCAAATCACAGAGGTCAACTCAATCAAGCTCAAATACACAAGGAGTTTGGCTCAAAGGTCCTGTGGTGACTGGTGGAGGCTGGAAGAAAGGATTTGTTAGGTCTCAACAGCTGGAGCCCTGCTTCTTCCCCCCTCCCCAGTGCCTGCAGCAACCAGCCCCAGGTCAGCTCTGTCCATCTGTCCATCCTCAGGGTGGTGTCTGTGAAGGACTTGCTCACCATCTTGCAGATGGGTCATGGATAGGCAGAAGCTGCGGTGGGGCTCTGGCCAAGGTGGCCTCTTGCAGAACTGCATATAAAGTGTAACTGGGGTAGAGGTCCCTGCAGAGGGAGGAGGGATTCTGGGCAGGGGCTGCTCTGCTTTCTCAGCTGGTCGGGACAGCCAGCACACAGTGGGCCTTCTGCCCTCTGGTCCAAGCTGCACCTCCTGGCAAGTGACCCAGTGATCCCTACCTCACACCACAGAGTCCAGAAAGAGCTCACCAAGTCCTCAGGGGCTCGCACCTTCCAGATCCTTGAGGTGCTCAGAGAGGCCAGTGAACATCATCATTAAGTTGTTTTTTTTTTTTTTTTTTTTTTTTTTTGCGGTACTGGGGGTTGAACACAGGGCCTCGTGCCTGCATGCTCTGCAAGTGCTGGACCACTAAGCTGCATCCCAGCCCATTTTTTTTTTTACTTTTTTGAGACAGGGTCTTGCTAAGTGACACAGACTGCCTCTGGTCTCGAACTTAGTATCTTCCCAACTCCGCCTCCCAAGCTGCTGGGATTATAGGTGTGTGCCACCACACCCAGCTAACATCATCAAGTGACCAGCGACAGTCACTGCTCCTGAGCCTGGCTCCATCTCACCAGCTCAACTGGGGAAGTCAGAGCCCAGCCCAGCAAGGGAGGTCCAGGCGAGGGTCCTCTGCCTGGCCTGTTACAGAACCCCACGTCCCGGCTGCTGCCCATGGCTTTTCCACCTTCTGGGCCCCTCTTCCTGCTTCTCTGATCAGCCTCTGCTGGGCGTCTCTGCTGGGTCTGGGATTTCCTGGCTCCCTGTGGGCCGGCACTGTGACCTGGCACCTTTCTGCAGCCCTCCCTCTGTCCTTCGGCACAGCGCCACCTACTGGCCCCCTGAGGCCTCTGATGTGTTTCCTAGGGCTTTTTCCATTCATGGAGTTGGACCTCTTTTCTCCCTTCTCAACACTCCGCAGCCCTGCAGCAAAGCAGCAAGGGTGTCCGTGCACCCCTGGGTGCACCCCGGAGTTTCTGCCTGTCCCCAAGTGCATCCCTGTGAGGCTCTGTTGCCTAAGTGACCCTATGCACTGCCTGGACCCCTGCTACCAGTTCTTGTTTCCTTCTCCTGCCCGGGACGCCCGGCTGGCTCCAGCCCTGGATTTGCGCTGGTCCCTGAGGCTGAGTGCCGCCACTCATGCAGGAGATGTCCCCTGGCATCTCACGTCTGCGCCATCTTCAAGCACCTCCTCTCTGGAGACTTTGAAACAGCCCTGTGGGCCAGGCAAGGGGAGCTGTCACCTTTGCTTGGCTCGGTGGCGAGGGTGACTTGTTACCTGTCCCTTGCAGCAAGCACATGGCACCTGTGCCCATGGGGCCAAGGGGCACTGGGGAACCTCCCACTCGGCCCCTGGTTTCCTCATACTAAACACACCTACCCTGTGGGGCCACCCTATTACTGCGGTCCCTGCAAAACCCTACTGTTAGGAGAATTGTGATTTTTTTCTTTTAGTTCCAATCATAAAGTGACTAATATTTGATTATCTTTGCTCCGTAAGAAAGTCTGTTTCACATGGCTCCGTTCAACACTGATTTTATTTTATTTATTTATTTTATTATTTTTTTTGCAGTGCTGGGGGTTGGACCCAGGCCCTCGTGCTTGCCTGCTTTCTAAGTGCTATACCTCTGAGCTGCACCCCCATCCCATTTTTTTACTTTTTGAGACAGGGTCTCCCTAAATTACGTAGACTGCCTCTGGTCTCAAACTTGTGATCCTCCTGCCTCTGCCTCCGGAGTCGCTGGAATTATAGGCGTGCGCCACTGTGTCCAGCTCAACACTGAATTTAAATGAGATACATCCTGTGGCGCTCTATCCAGTCTAGAGCCGGTGACTGGCATCTTCCATGGGCCACCTCCACCCTCTACTGAGAGGGAAACTGAGGCACAGGGAGGGAAGGGGACCTCCCAGGCTGCACAGGCAGTGACAGACGGCCAAGATTCTGCCTTCCAGCCCCCTGGGACCGGGCTCCTTGCCTGGTGCCCCCAACTTCCCAATCCTGTTCCCTTTTCAGAAACTGTCTCCGGATCTGCACACCCCCGCCCTCTGCCAGCTGGAACGAAACAGCCCTCCTTTCAGCAAATACCACCAAAGCTCCTCTGCTCTGCCAGGCACAGAGCTTTCGGGGGGCAGGCCAGCTGTGGGGCCCACGGTGGAGTCTGGGCATACGGGGACAAGGTACCCCACCAAGTATGCGCACTGCAGACGGCAAGGCTTGAGGAGCAGGGAACGGCCCCAGCGGGGACAGTGGTCTGCGAGGTCTCTGCAGAGGTGACATTCCAGCTCCCGTCTCCTGGCAGTCCCTCACCTGCCCTAGCATGCCTTTTTGAGTCTTGTACTTCGGAGCCATTCTGACCTCTTGGCCCTTTGCTCAGCCTCGGGTCCACGGAGGCTTGAGGCGCAGCCTGACAGTTCTGTCATAGCTGGGGCACTGAAATCCCCGTGCAAAGGTGGCCGGCAGCTTCCGTGAGGCTGCATGCTCTCCCACCTGTCCTGTTCATCCACGGGTTTTTTAAAAGGGGGGAGTCCAATTTGGGGACACTGACTTCCCCAGCCTTTGGAGAGGTTGGCGCCGTGGAGCATAGCAGGGGTTGGGCAGTCTCTGCCCTGGGACCTGTCTCCTATGGTGGGGGGCTAAGGTCCCAGGAGGAGGGACCAAGGTAGGGCCACCACGGAGGTCACTGCTGGTCACTGCCAGCGAGCAGCTGTCCACAGAGTGGACGGTGCAGCTGTTCTGGTGCCTCCGTGCTTGCTCGGTGTGCAGAGAAGCGCCGGGGCTGGAGGGGATCTTGGTGAAGAGGAGGAGATCAGAGACCACAGACCACCGAGGCAGGGAGGCGTAGCCCGCGGCGACCCCGTGAGGGGGGCTGAGTTGTCATCTTCCCATCACAGAGAAGGACGCTGAGGCTCAGTGGCTGAGCTGAAGGGGCCTCTGACCACGAGGCCCGTGGGCTGGCCTCCAGCGCTTCCCATTGCAAACTCCCGGGGTGCTCTCCACGCAGCGCTCCACACCTGAAGGCTGGATGCACACAGGCAGGGCTTGTGACGGCCACGCCTGGGCCCTTGTCTCGCCATGTTTGGGGCTGCGGGGGGCGTGCACACTGTCTGATCCCGCTCTCTCTTCCCTTGCCCTCTGCCTGGGTTTCCATATCTCTCCCTGCTTATCTGCTCCCCTTCCGTCTTCTCCTCTCTCTGACACCCTCTCTCTTTCCTTCTCTCTTTCTCGCTCTTCTTTCCTCTCTGAATTTCTCTCATTTTCTCTCTCCTCTTCTCTCTCTTCTTTTCTCTCTGATTTTTTTCTCTCCCTCCCTCCTGTCTCCTCTCTCTTCTCTCTCCCTGTCTCTCTCTCTCTCTCTCTCTTTCTGTTTCTCTGTCTGGCTTTCTCTCTGTGTCTCTCTCTCCTCCCTCTCCCTGACACACTTTCTCTCTCTCTCTCTGTCTTTCTCTCTCTGTCTGTCTGTCTGGCTTTCTCTCTCTCTCCTCCCTCTCCCCAACTCTCTTTCTCTCCTCTCTCTCTCTCTCTCTCTTTCTGTTTCTCTGTCTGGCTTTCTCACTCTGTCGCTCTCTCCTCCCTCTCCCTGTCTCTCTCTCTCTCTCTCTCTCTCTCTCTCTCTCCTTTCTCTGTCTGGTTCTCTCTCTCTGTTTCTCTCTCCTCTCTCCCTGGCTCTCTCTCTCTCTCTGTCTGGCTCTCTCTCTCTCTCTCTCCTCCCTCTCCCCAACTCTCTCTCTCTCTCTCTCTCCTTTCTCTGTCTGGTTTTCTCTCTTTGTCTCCCTCTCCTCCCTCTCTCTGACTCTCTCTCTCTCTGTCTGCCTTGGCTTTCTCTCTCTTTCTCTCCTCCCTCTCCCTGATACACTCTCTCTCTCTCTGTCTTTCTCTCTCTGTCTCTCTCTGTCTCTCTCTGTCTCTCTCTCTGTCTCTCTCTGTCTCTCTCTCTGTCTCTCTCTGTCTCTCTGTCTCTCTCTGTCTCTCTCTGTCTCTCTCTGTCTCTCTCTGTGTCTCTCTGTCTCTCTCTGTCTCTCTCCCTTTGTCTCTCTCTCTGTCTCTCTCTCTGTCTCTCTCCCTTTGTCTCTCTCTCTGTCTCTCTCTCTGTCTCTCTCTCTGTCTCTCTCTGTCTCTCTCTGTCTCTCTCTCTGTCTCTCT
>VMDO01027094.1:0-25746 GCA_007922755.1 Pedetes capensis
GAAGGATGGCTGGATTTGCTAAATATATATGATTATTTTAAAAGTTTATCTAGTTAATCAATTTGGGGAGAATCACTTGTTATTTTGTAGGGAAATAAATTCTTCCACAAAATTCTTCTCTTGACAAGGGGATGTGTCAAATTTGATAATGTTCTTGAACTATTATTACAGTATTGAAGTCATTAACCAGAGTAGAATTTAGAGATGATTCCATTATAAAAAATTAAGGCAGTAAAATAGCTAGCAATAGTGTTTTACCTTAATACTTATTTATTGGCAAATATTATTCCTTATGAGTCTTATACCTTAAAACTATGAGCATAAATTGGATAAAATTCATATCCTCAGCATGTTGCACATTTCAGATTAATTGTTATGTCATAGCCATCTGCTAGGATAATTAGACACAACAGTCTAGCAGTTGTCCAGCTGTTGCACCATACAGTGCATTCAATAGTCCAAGAGGCTGACACTGAAATGGTAAAAATGGTTTGAGACAGCTGTAAATGTAATGCAATGGGTAGTAGGAAAGGCAGCCATGTTAGCTATTGAATCCCTTATTATTAATAGAAAAAGTGTCCTTTAGTCTATATGGTAAATAAGCCTATGCTGCAAGCATATACTGGAATGATTGTTGTTTTTTTTATTAAACTTTTCCACGTAACTATAATCACACCCAATTGATTTTGCATACTATAATGTAATGGCTAGCATACCTATATATGCCAATATAACTGAAATCTCTACAACTTTAAGACACCTGCTCTAACAGATATAAAACAAATCCTGCTCATACAAACTTATCTAACTAAAAATATTCTTCTTCAAGCAAAATTTTAGAAATCAGCAAATATTTATGTATTATTGGGAATCATGCATGACACTGTACAAAGTATAATTGGGGATTTTAATTTTTTAAAATTGTTTAAATTTTTTTCACTGTCTTTTTTATTGGAAGCAAATACAGGGCACATCTCAAAGTAGGAAGCTGTATGATGACTTCTGGGAAGATCCAGGAAAATGGAAGCCATAGTCAGAGCTACAACCATGGCCAGGCCTAAATTCAAAGCCATGGAGGTATGAACAGATGAGATCCACTCCCCTATACCACTGTCACCAGTCTTTCTCAGGAAGATCGGTGAGCCCACAATAATGTCTGCTTCTTATGTCACATGTTTGTCGATGCAGGAAGCAGACCTCTGTCAGTGACTCATTGGAAGCTGGTCTATGGAGGGCAGACTTCTAGGATGCTATTGAATGCCATAGTCATCCTTGTTACAACATGTCAACAGTAATCTCAACAATGCCTGTATTGTGGACTGGACCAGATATTGGCATATTTGCTGAAGAAATAAGCTCTTTTTTCTTTTTTGCCAGGGGTTGGTCAGTTGGAGTGATAAGCATTAGGTGTTAAGGGTGAAATCATGTTCACCATGAATGTGCAATTAATTTAAGGTGATAAGTGCAAATTTATGAACAATAGACAATATTTGCTCTCAGAATCTACTGATATAGTACATTCATGTAAGGTCTTATTCAGAAATACTTCCTTAATATAACCTGTGCACAAGTTTATTAGTTGCAAGCACAAAGGCATGAACATATATTACATGTATCTGAAGTCCAGAGGAGATCGAGATTCCAAGGGAAAGCATTAGGAATGGAAAGCTTCACTGAGGTGACTGGAGCTGAGTCTTGAAGAATATATGAAATTGCAACAGGCAAAGAGGGAGAAAAATTCCAGATGAGGAAAATGATGAATGTAAAAACTAACTACATTTAAGAGATAGCAAGTACTCAACCAGTTTAGTTAGTGTCAGACTTAGGTATTGGATTTGTAACCAAAAGAATGGAACAGAAACTAGGGATAAATTCTGGAGGTCTTTACATGTCAGCCAACTGGTATAATATTAATCTTACACAAGGAGACATTGAAGATTTCTAGCAGGTGAAAGCCAAAATCCAAGCAATCTATATTATAGATAATTCACAGCAAAAGATTTGTGGCAGACAGCTCTATCAGGAGCCTCATACCATGAGTTGGGAGGTTGAAATTGGAAATAATTCCAGTTACATGGACACATATATTCATAAAGGAAATCTTGATAGGCATTCTGTAATTGGTGCTCAAGAGAGAGGTCACAGCTAATGATAAAGTTTAGAGCCATTTGCAGTCATCCAACAAAATGGTAATGATCCTAGAATAGAAATTTTAGCATCAAATTTAGTGATATTTTCCATGTTTGGGAAGGAGATAGGAAAAAGAAACACTAGTAAAGAAGTCAAATAAAGTAAGAAAAGAACAAATGGTATGTGGAGGTTGTGAAAATGTTTGTAATACAGGTATTAATAATAACAGATACCACTATTAGATACTAACAATGTGTTAGGCAATATGATGAGGACTTTATATGAGTGTTTTCATTGCCTGAATTTTATGAAGTAGTCACTATTATTATAATTTTAGAAAGAGGTAACAGAAAATGACAGAGAATTAAGGGCTAGGTTTTAGCAGTACTGGGTTTCCTTTCTAGGTCCTCTTGTTCTTTTTTTCCCACAAAAATATTTTTAAGATAAGATACATGCATGTGAGACAATCTAAAAGAAGAGTTATGTATAGTGAAAATTTAAAAGAAGTTGGAGGAAATGATGCCATAAGTTAATGCATTAAGAATAGATTTAGAAAAATAAAGTATGCTTCTTCATCTAAATCAAGAAGAAAGGGTATGATTAAATGCAAACATATAATGAAGGTGTAGTAGCAAGCCTTGGATCTATGATCCCATTAATACCAAACAAATATCTGTCACACACAGGTTAAAAATAGTACAATAAAAACAAACAGGAAAAATTTGGAGTATATTCTGTACAGCTCATTCTAAGACCACAACAATAAAATCATTTAGCAGCATCAAACACCATTTTAATTAAGTATGATGTGCAATGTGAAAAGGCAGTTTCATTAAGTTACTTTACTCAGTAGCATTCTGTAATTTGGGACCATTCAGACAGATAGATAGAGAGTGGGAGTGATTCAGTCCAGAATACTCTGAGAAGATAATGAAATAATCAGTACCCAAAAATGACAGAGTCTCAAGTCACCAGAAATGTAAGTTTAGATGGATAAAATACAATGGAGCTTTTCTCTGATATGGATAAGAGGCATTAACTCGTTTTCTGTGCTTTTCCCTGCTAAGTACAAATATAGGAGCAAACAATAATGGAAAAGACAACCAAAGAACTAAGAAAAGTAGAGAGAAGAAAGTAACTGGTTAGGGACTCCAGGACTGACAAAGTGTTTCATAACAATGTCATGCAAAAGAAAAAGGGAACTGTGGTAGGCAGCATAATTTTTTACCCACCCTCCCCGAAGAGGTTCACACACTATTTCTGGTACTTGTGAATATTTTGCCTCAAATGCAAAAGGAGCTTTTCAGATGTGATTAAAGTTCCTGAGGTGATATTATCCTGGTCATAAAAGTCCTAATATGAGGAAAGCAGGAGAGCCAGATTCAGACACAGAAAGTGATGTGACAATGGACGCATAGGTGAGAGTGATGTGAGCCAATGACTCAAGGAATGTGGAAAATTCTAGAAGCTGAAAAGAGGAAAGGAAATAGATTCTTCCCTAGAGTCTACAGTATAGACACAATGATGCTGATACCTTGATTTTTGCCCAGGGAACCCATTTTGTACTTCTGATCTCTAGAACTATAAGATAATAAGCTTGTGTTCTAAACCAACAAGTTTTTGGTAATTTGTTACAATAGTTTAGGAAAATTAATCCAGTTTCATCATGTCCTGTCCACAACCTACCTACAGAAGGCAACTTAGGTAGGCTGATTCTTGCCCTTGATTAAATTAGAGAGTCCTTCTGACAAAACCAGATGTCATAATTAATTTTGTGTTGCTATTACAGAATGCTATAGATTGTCTTTTGGTTTTTGGGTTTTTTTTTCCTCTCGCAGTACTAGGGATCCTACCCAGGGACTCACATATGCTAAGCAGGTGCTCCATCACTAAGCTGCACTCCCAGTTCCTTCTCATTTTTTATTTTTAGACTAGATTTTGCTAAATTGTTCAGGCTGCCTCCAGCCTTGAACCTGCCATACTCCTGCCTCAGACTTCCCCAGTCACTGTGATAACTGTTGTGCCCTACTGTGCCCTGCAAGGTGAGTAATTTATAATAAAGAGAAATTTATTGGCTAACAGTTGTAGAGGTGATAAAGTCCAAGACTGAGGGGCTGGTATCTGGCAAGGGCCTTCTTGCTGCATTATCCACAGCAGAAAATGACAAGGGAAAAGGGAGGGAAGCGAGGAGCAAAAGGTATTTCACCAAACCCAATCTTATTTCCTATTTTGGAGCAAAAGATAAAACAGAACTGACCAAATTTTAAGAAGCATCTTGGCTATTATTTCAACCACAGTGAATTATTTAATAAGCTACTTAAAAATAATATACCTCCTCTCATTAATTTATTCATTCACTTAACAAATGTCTAACATTTATTGTGCACTATCCACCATGTACAGTAGTATACCAAACAGACAAAAAATCCTTGCTCTCATATAGCTTATATTCTGATGTAGGAAATTTCATTCATATAGATGTAAGTAATGACATAAAATGACATAAAAATAGAGAAGAAGATGTTTGGGCAATATGTAATATAAGAGGTTTTTTTTTTAAGTTTACACTCCAATTGTTGTTGTTGTTAGGTGCCGTCGAGTCGGTATCCGACTCATAGCGACCCTCATAGGGTTTTCAATGGCTGACTGTTTCGGGATTGCCTTGGGAGTGGATTGCCAGTCCCTTCTCCCATTTTTGTGGTGCTGGGAATTGAACTCAGTACCTCAGAGATTGCAGCGCAGCGCCCTACCAACTGAGCTAAGTCCCAGCCCTTACACTCCAAAGGAAAAGGTAAAATTTTGTGAGACTTTCTCTGGGCTGGAAAGAAAGGACCACTGAGCTTCATGTCCAGCTACAAATGTTAGTTAATAAACCATTGAAACGTGGGTGCAGTGGTGGTTGTTGTTAGGTGCATGGAGTTGATGTCTGACTCATAGTGACCCTGTGTACAACAGCGGAAACACTATTGTCAGTGCTTCTCTGCTGTTCATAGGGTTTTCAATGGCAGATTGATTTTTGGGAGGGGGTTGCCAGGTCCTTCTCCCAAGCCTACAGTATCTGGTGTTCCCAGGCAGTCTCCCATCCAAGTACTAACCAGTCCCGACCCTACTTACCTTCTGAGATCTAATGGGATCGGGCACCACAGTGGTATGGCTGCAGTGGTCCACACCTGTAATCCCAGGGCAAGGAAGGTTTAGACAGGAGGATCATGAGCTTAAGGCCAGCCTGGACTGTATACATACCAAAACACTATCTCAAAGGAAAAAAAAATCCATTGAATTCAGAAATGTTGTCACTGTATTTTCAAAGATTGTTCCCACATAGTGCATACTGACATAATAAAATTTGAATGCTTATCAGTATAGGCAAAGCTAAGTGCAGTCACACACGCCTATAATCCTAATGACTCAGGAGGCAGAGTCAGGAAGATGACAAGTTTGAGACCAGAGGCAGTCTGTGTAATTTAGCAAGACCCTATCTCTAAAAGTAAAAATGAATTGAGGGTACAGCTCAGTGATACAGTACTTGCAAAGCATGCAAGCACGAAGCATGCTGGGGGTTCAACCCTCAATACTGAAAAAAATAATAATACAGGCAAAAATGTTATTTTTCTTACTGTTATTCTGCGTATAGGCTGGGATTTATCTCAGTTGGTAGAGTGCTGCTGTGTACTTTTTGAGGTCCTGGGTCCAGTCCCCAGCACTGCTAAAATGGGAGAAGGATGTGGCAATCCACTCCCAAAATAATTCTGAAAATAATAAGCCATTGAAAATCCTATGAGTGTGGCTATGAGTTGGACACAACTCGACAGCACCTAATAACAACAATTCTGTTATAGTAGAAACTATTCAAAGGTAATAATATCTTCTAGTTCATATTTGCATCACCCCTCCACCCCAGCTGGCACATAGTAGACACTCAAATGTTTGTGAAATAAGCTTCAGTTTCTTCTTTTGTAAGAAAATTTTTGCTGCCGGGCGTGGTGGCACACGCCTGTAATCCCAGCGGCTCGGGAGGCAGAGGCAGGAGGATCGCAAGTTCGAGACCAGAGGCAGTCTGCGTAACTTAGCGACACCCTGTCTCAAAAACTAAAAAATGGGCTGGGGGTGCAGCTCAGTGGTCCAGCACTTGGAGAGCATGCAGGCGCGAGGCCCTGGGTCCAACCCCCAGTACCGCAAAAAAATAAATAAATAAAATAAATAAATAAATTAATTAATTAATTAAATAAAAAAAGAAAATTTTTGCTAACTTAAAGTTGAGATGCTATGATAGAAAAATGATTTAAATAATTGAGTCCTTTCCTATGTTCCTTCTTCTCTGTAGAATTGCCTAACTTAAAGTCTAGATCACATCCCCCTTATTTTAATTCAATGTCAAATATATAGATGAAAGTATCAAATCGTTTTGAACTTCTTGTGCAAGAATCTGCACATTTTTCTGTGGTACTAACCAGGTTTCAGAAACATAAAAAGACCTGGAACTATAGATACTCATTGAGCAAGAATAGAACCATAGCCCTAGGCCCTCTTTTGAAGAAGACAATAAACTCTCACTTGAGGTATATTCTTTCTCTAACTGTGTATATGCCCTCTAGCCACTATTACAGCTCCCAGTTTAATCAAACTTTAAGTTCCATCATCTGGGAAATTTCAGAATGTGTTCTGCAAGGGTTTGAGGAGCAGAAGAGAACAGAAATCATCCTCGTCAGCTTTACCACAGACTTATGGAATCACAGCACCAGAATTGGCTGCAAGATGTTATCTAGGTCGCTAGGCAACCCCATGCCTCCTAATTTTTCAATGCTTGCAGAATCAACACCTACTCACATTTTTCTGCACATTTTTATAGCAGATATCTAGGAGACTTGGGACTTGTACTATTCAAAAGTCACTAACATTTTGTTAGGAGTTATTTACTAAAGCAAAACCAGATAGGTCAACCCACAAGCTTTCTCAGTGTGTTGTCTGTTGGTGCGTCCTTATAATATTTTTTGAGTGTTTGCTAAGGTAAGGAGTATTGTACTAAATAGATTTTATTTCTTTCCTTGGCATCTGATTCTGATTGTCACAAAGTTTCTTCTATAACTCAAAAAAAAAAAAAAAAATCCCAACCTGACTCTCAACTCCCATGTATTCAATATCCTTGCTATAAGTGCATATATATTCTCCTCTATGGTGTTTTAAGTAAACACCTTGAATGTTGGAAGCCCTTATTAAATCATCTCTTGAAATGCTTCTACCAAGTATAAACATATACTGCTTCCTTTGGACATATTAGTGAGTGTGCAGTAGAATCTTTTATTATAAGGTGCAGATTCCTCCAATTCAAGACAAGAAGTAAATTGAACTTTAACAGCATCATGGACACACTGTATTCTGTGAGTACATTGCACAAATAATAAAACTGAGCTTCAGAGGGTAGAAAAATTAGCTTTAATTTCAGCCAATTACTCACTGAGGGACTTGGCATCTATTTACTTAGATCATTGATCTATTGAATAAAAATAATACATATCCAGTGTGCTCAGTACACAACTCATGGTATACCTAGCTATTAAATAAAGAAAGGTACTGTTCATTTTAGAACTTCGTGGTAAACAGAGAAAAGATTGAGATTGTCCAAGATTTTGCTTTACTTGGTTCTACAATCAACACCCAAGGAAGCAGCAGTAAAGAAATCAAAAGACTTCTGTAAGGTGTTGAAAAGTAAAGATATCACACTGAAAATTAATGTGTACCTTACTAATGCCATGCTATTTTCAATCATATCATATGGTTGTGAAAGCTGGACACTGAATAAGGAAAACAAAAGAAGCACTGATGCTTTGGAATTATGGTGCTAGAAATGAATATTGAATATATACTGAATATACAATGGACTGCCAAAAGAACCAAAAGATCCATGCTAGAAGAATGCTTCTTGGTGCAACCAGAATGCTCCTTGTAAGCAAGGATGGCTAGATTGTGTCTGACATATTTCATGTTTGGGAGAGTGGCCAATCAGTGAATAAAGGGAAGACTCTCAACTAGATGAATTGACATAATGGCTGCAACAATGATCTTAAAGATAAAAAAGATCATAGGCTTGCCCTAGAGTGGAGGAGTGTTTCATTCTGTTGTACACAGGGTCACTATGAGTCAGACCCACCCAACTTTATGATACCTAACAACAACATTCATTTTATATTGTTCATTGCAGTAGGCAGAAGAAAACATGATATCAAATTTGTCTTTATTTTTATTGTTTATGTGTGTGCTCATATAAAAAGTGGCTGTTATTCCCTTTCCTAGTTCCTATGTCGTTCTCACTACTGTCTAGAACTGATCCTAAAGATAATAGAGTAGTTTTGATTAGCCATGAAATAGTTGCTATTTAAAACCATTAGCATTGGTAGAGATAAAAACAGCAAAAGCATATGATTTCCCAAGATAAGAATATGAGTTATAAAATCAAGTGATCCAAGTTGACATAGAGAAAACAAAAATTTCTAAGCTGCTAAAAGCTTGAAGGAGGGGTTGAATCTTGGCCTTAATTTTGGAAATCAAGCAATTGGAAGTCTTACACTAGGTTTGACTTTTTAAAGACCAACTGGACTCTTTTAGAATAAAATTCTATTTGTTTCATTTTATAGCCCAAATAAATGTTCATGAAGTAGATGTGTTCTACACAGTAGTAAGTCATACAGATATTGATCAGAGTTCAGGAAATAGGAAAAGAAAGTCATCTAACTGAATATTTATATACCCAAGGTAAATGAGAACTTGATTATGAGATTGTGGGGAAAGTGATATCATTTTGGGTTTTACAATTCTCTTTGATTTAATTTGTATGAGTCATTGTATTTTATCTTTGACAGATAATAACCCAATCACAACTCTTTTATTATCTAAGGAAGCTTCTAGATTTGCGATATTAAAAATAGAGAAAGTAAAAAAAGACACCTAATAAGTAGACACAAACTCCCTAATGATTTAGCTTGTCACTTTTCCTCTTTCCTGTCTGAGACACAGAGATTCAACTGTGCTGCATTATCAAAAAATTAAATCAAAAATTAAAACATCAGAGAGTCTGAATGTCTGCTTCCAAGTGACACAACAATTAGTCAATATTGTTTGGTTGTGCTCAGAGAGCCTGTTTTCTTGCACTTTGTAATCTTCTGTATTCAATTGCATCTAAAATAAAAAGAAACTGTATGAAGGAAATGCTTGATAAATAACCTGTACATCTTGACACCTCTTTCTCATGTTCTATTCAGTCAGATCATCAATTAAATATAAACTATGTATCTTTTACCTTTATCACCACTTGCTCTCTACTTCTACTGCTAAATCCAACTAACATTATACTATAATTTTAAAGGAAGTATGTTGTTGTTGTTGTTGTTAGGTGCCGTCGAGTCGGTATCCGACTCATAGCTACCCTCACAGGGTTTTCAATGGCTGACTGTTTCGGGATTGCCTTGGGAGTGGGTTGCCAGGCCCTTCTCCCATTTTGGCGGTGCTGGGAATTGAACTGGGGACCTCAGGGACTTCAGCGCAGCGCTCTACCAACTGAGCCTAATTCCAGCCCTAAAGGAAGTATAGATGTTATTATTTATGAAGGCAAAAGAGTTTTCAGTCACATAGAAAATAACAAAATACATGCAAAAATTTTAAATGAGCCTTAAAGTAGGATTTATATTTTTATAGGCAAAGAAATAAAAGCAAAGTAACACTGTCAAGATGTAACTTGAAGAAAAAACTTATAAGAGGTGCCTGAGCAACTTTCAGAAACAATAAAACAGAAGTTTCAGTATCCATCTGAATTATGATTGGTAGTGGACCAAAGAATCCCTTAAAAGAGGCACTGACAAGCATTTGGAAATGGACTGGCTTTCATCTCTGTATGTATTTTATATCCATCATCATTCTATAATGTTTTAATAAAATGAGTTAAAGAAATATTTCCATAAGTTTGTACCTAACATCAATCTTTCTCACCAAAATAGTGATCATGATTTCCATTGTCAATTTCCATCCTGTTTATTAAATTCACTCACATAGAAGAGTCTAACTTCAATTCCTTTTCAATCACTCAACTGAGATGAAAGAAAGCCATTCCTTTTTCCCTTAGTTTAGGAGGTCTTTCTGCATAACTAGTCCTGCTGATTACCACTGTTTAACCAATGATACACACTAAAGGGAAAAATAGTCATTATAACTATTAATCTCTATTATAAAAGAAGAACAATGAAATCTGCTTTACTGAACTTCAATCGAACAAGATTTATCTTGGTATTTCCATCCCTATTTCTAGCCCTTCTTTCCTTTTTTTCTTCCTTCCTTCCTTCCAGACCAATTGAGTACCTCCTTAATATGAACCATCTTGGCAGGGGAAAGAGAAACAAATGATAGAGAGCCAAAACGGGGAGAGTCTGTTTCATATAGCTGACTTGTGTGGGAAGTGTTATTGATAAAATTAATACATAATTATTATACTATAATGAAAATGCTATGAAGGAAAAAATCATGATACTATGTGAGCACATAGTTAGGATCTTACCTGTTTGGGAAAGTTTTTCACAAAGAAATTTCACTTGAGGTGTGAGCTATAAGAATAATAGGAGCTAATTGAGTAAAGTAGAAAAGGGATATTACAGTGGAGTTCAAAAACCCGCTGAAGGAAGGAGACTGATTAAAAGAGTGAAGTAAACCACTAAGTATAATATCTAATTATTAAAGAACAGCTAGTGGAATACAAAAAGAGGGAAACATATTGAAGTAAAAATTTAGTACAGAATGTGAAACATAACTATGATTTTTAAAATCAGTTTTTAAAATCAATCTTAACGCTTATGCAAATATTTTAATATTTACATTTTATTCTTATTAAGCCATTTCTATGATTATGCATTATTATCTAATAAACTGGACAATGTGAGCCATCTGCTTAATAATAAAAGTTAAGTAAATAATCCTAACATTAACTTCATTTACACACACACACACATCAACATAGTGTATGAATAAAAGGTTTTATTATTATTTTCACTGTACCATTTGTTATTTATCTATCATTCCTTGCTCTTATTTCTTTTCTTTTCTTTCTTCCTTTTTTTTTTTTTTTTTAAGTTTTTCCAGTACTTGGGGGTTGGACCCAGGGCCTCACATATACTTTTGCAGGTGTTCTACCACTAGACTGTACCTTAGCACATTTTTTATTTTTTCTTTTGAGTCAGAGTCTCGCTAAGTCACACAGACTGCCTTTGGCCCTGAACTTGTGATCCTCCTGTCTCAGCATCTTAAATCACTGGGATTATTAGCATGTGCCAAGATGGCCAGTTTAACTCTTATCTCTATTTCAAACTTTTCAATTACAACAATGTTAATGGCTATATAAGAAAATAATGTGTTAACTAATTTGTCATCATTGGTATAAAGAAATGAAGTTGTTCACAGCTTATGAATAAAACAGGTAAATTATTTTGAGTTAAAAATGTGAAAGACACCTGGAATGGTAGGAGTGTTCAATGCAAACCTTTACATACAAATTTGTGATTTATTCCAGTCTCACTCTCCACTTCCCTTGTGAGGATTTGGAAGAACAGCTGCTGGAAGCCTCTGAGGTTGCTGTCAATTGTTCCATTAAGGGTTGATATGGGAGGACTAAAGCGTGTAATAGTTGTGCTTAATATGCATTGCTCTCTAGCTGGTTCTTTTCTTTGCATCTTTCTCGGCTTGGAAGTCACAGCTCAAAACTTTCATGTTATTATAGAGTGACTTCAATATGAAAAAATTGCTCTAGAGATTTATAAGAATATTTGACAATGACTGAATTCAATTACAACTATCCACAAGAATTTCTTTATATTTTACTGCTACAATATTTAACTTCATTTTTAGATTTGATTTGTAAATATAGAAATATAATTATCCTTATTTCTTCAATTGATTCCTTTTTAAGAGCCCCATAATCAAGTCATAAATGATTTCATATAAAAATTCCACTGGATGGGTATTAATTCTCTTTTGATTTTGGATTTACCACACTCCAAAGGAAATGATATGTTGATCAAAACAGAAATAAAGTCACCTTTTAATCCTTGGCATCCTCCTTGAAATACTGTCTCCTAAATTGCATCCAAAGTAAAATAAATTATACACTACAAAATTTCTACAGATGAGGTTTAAAATATTTTCCTAGATGAATAATTAAGTGACTAGCTGGCTGGAATACATAGCTGACAAAAATATAAGGAGAAGGAAAAGAATTCCAGAGATGCAAATGTTTAACCAAGGTCTAATTTACAAAGCTAAAAAAGAAAATCCGAAAACTATAGAAACAAACACAGGCCAAAATGTTCTCAGTCAAAATCCATTCTGATTCACAAAATCTGTTTTAATAAAGGCATTGAGCTGGGAGTTTAAATATTCCTCCAAATCTTCCCAATATTCATTACCATAAATAGAATATATTCTTGGCTACGTGAACTTATCATTTTATTTTAATATCAATTTTTAGTTTGTGATCCGAAGTTAGAGAAAACTGTAGACTTTTGCAGTGAAAGAAATAGTGAGAAAATAATATTTTGGGGTACTTCTTTTATTTTCACTGATTGTGAAGTTGTGGGGCTGGGTCATTACCCAGCCAGACACACTACATTGCTAGTCTAAACACTTCAGAGAAAATCATATACCTGAATATGATTCAGTTTGAAAATTGCTATTTTTTATTCTTTTGATATAAACTAATGGTACTATTTTAGTGGCTTACATACCAGTATAATGTGTTTCATGTTTCACTATTGTTGCTTAAAAATGCCTAATGTATATTTTTTGCTGCTATAAAACATTTTGACGCGTTAAACTGTGATTCCAGAAGACAGAGAGTATGTATAGAGAAATAAAATTATTAAATATGCAATGATTATTTTCACTCTTACTTTTTTAGTTGAGAAATTTTTATAGAGGTCTATTTGCTATCTATCTATCTACCTATCATCAATCATCTATCTCTATCTATCTATGTTATTTGGAAGTATTTACATTGGATAATGTTGTTGTTGTTGTTGTTGTTGTTGTTGTTAGGTGCCTTCCAGTCGGTATCTGACTCATAGCGACCCTCTGTACAACAGGGGAAACACTATTGTCAGTGCTTCTCTGCTGTTCATAGGGTTTTCAATGGCAGATTGATTTTTGGGAGGGGATTGCCAGGTCCTTCTCCCAAGCCTACAGCTTCTGGTGTTCCCAGGCAGTCTCCCATCCAGGTACTAACCAGGCCTGACCCTGCTTAGCTTCCGAGATCTGACGGGATCGGATGCCACAGGGCTACTGCTGCAGGCACATTGGATAATAAATGAGGAAAATTATACTGGCATATTAGTATAAATCAAAAAGTCATTTAAATATATATGAATATGAACATACTTTCTGTTTTTCAATGCTTAACATTTTCATACAATCTGTAAATTCTCCTTTGAGAGAGAAGTAAAGAACTAAAGTAAATTCTAGAAGCATATAAAACTTCTAGTATTTTCCATTTTACTGTATCAGAGTCATAGATCTAACTTACTTTGTTAGGCTACAAGCTTTTCAAGGACAAGGGCAATGTTATATTTGTTTTTGTTGTTGTTAGGTGCCAGTGGGTGGAGTCTGATTCAACGGACCCTATGTATAACAGATACACTACCTGACAGTGTGCCATGCCTGGAATTATTATCAGTGCTTTTCTGGTATTCATAGGGTTTTCAATGTCTTATTGCTTTGGGGGAATGGGCTGCCAGGTCCTTATCCCAAGCCTGCAGCACCAGCAGTATCCCTTCCAATCATTAACCAGGCCAGATCCTGCTTAGTTCCTTGGATCTCAGGAGATCAGATATCTGGGAGCTCTGGCTGCAGGCCATATTACCTTTAAACTTAGAAATTCTTTGCAGCAAATTAGTTAAAATCAAAACTTAACTGCATAATGCATTCCATTCTTATAAAGGATGACTAGTGAATTGTTCCTCACTGTGACAGGAAACATCAACATGAGTGAAGGTTAAGCTGCTTCTTCTTGCCTTTGTTTTTTGTTGTTTCTTCCTGTTTTAGGTTTATTCTCTTTATTATTATTTCTGTCCTTTTTTGTCTGCAGTACTATCGGACTGAACCCAGAGTCTTGCATGTGCTTTCCAAGCACTCTACCACTCAGCTGCTTCCCCAGCCTCTTTTTTATTTTTTATCTCTAGACCAGGTCTGACTAAATTACTCAGGCTGCCTCTTACCTTGAACTTGTAACCCTCCTGCTTCCACCTCCCAAGAAGCTGGGATTACATATATGTAGCACTGAGCCCAGCTCACTATTATTATTTCTCAGGAATAGAGAAAGGGCCAGAATTAATTACACATTTTGGTTGAAACATCACATTTTCATAGCTGAGCTGATTATGAGGAAAATAATTGCAAATATTCCTTTTCAACTCCTGGTAGGGAGTAGCCTCATGCAGAAAAAGAATGTTCTGTGATATTTCATGCAAGTAACTATTTTTTTTTTGTCTTCGAACAATGTCTTGTGTTAGGTTTCTGTAGTAATACATTGCCTTGGTTCTTTTCCTACATTTCACCATCTAGGGGACGTTTTCTTTCCCTGACTTCCCTTTTATTACACTTAATGTAAATAGGGTTTTTTTTTAAGGATTTTATCATCAGTCCTCTTCTCATTCAATTAACTGTCCTTGGATAAATTCACTCATTGTCAGTGCTTAAATTATTCTCAATATTCCTGCACTCAAAAAATCATAATCCTTCTCCACTCCCCAAACATCTGTTTCCTGTGATTCTGATCAGTGAAATCAACTGTTAATGTACATAGAAATCTCAAGATAGTTGTTCTTGTTAGGTGCTGTCCAGTCCAACTGATAGAGACCCTCATGGGGTTTTCAGTGGCTGATTGTTTTGGGAGTAGATTGCCACATCCTTCTCCAAGTTTTGCAATGCTGGGGAGTGAACTCAGGGTCTCAGAACACATAGAGCAGCACTCTATCAATTGGATTAAACCCCATGATTAGAATGTCCAACATTAATCTCATTATCACAACCTCCTTTCCTAGACCTGGATAATCCTGTATTTCATAACCTGGTTAATGGTCCCACATTCTCAAATCAGAAGTTTGGTTGCATTTCAAATATTTTTACCCCAAATTCATCACTACCAATAGAGTCACCATCATTCTCATAGTCTTCCCTTTTCTGTTCCTAATATCTTAGGCCAGGACTTTATACTCTTTTGCCTAGGTGATTGCAATAACTTCCTAACTAGTCTTCCCAGATCCCATTTTGTACCTAAACAATCCAATCTTCATATATTCATCAAAGTAACTTAGGACAAAATACATCTCATAATGTCATTTTCCAGCTTAAAATGCTTCAATGACTTGTTTCATGAAGACTTTCATGATATAATGCTAAAACAGAAATAATCATTCTCCTTGGAATCTCTACTACATTTCTACTTTTTAGTAATTGCTGTTGGCCTATACACCTTTTACTTTGTTTCCACTTCTATACATGTATTGGAAACTTTTCAATCACAAGATTATTTTATTTCCTGTGGCTTCTCTAGGTTAGAAAAGAAAGTGATTGGATAGCTCAAACATTTTGGTGAGAAAATGAATAAATTCAGTGAAAATAACATAAAACCATTAGCAAGGCAGTTTTTTCCATTGAATCAATCATGCTAAATTGACTACGTTTTCTGTTTTTCATATCCCCCAAATATGATGCTGGTTAGTGAGATCAAAGAAAATATAAGGAAGTAAGAATAAAGAATTTGCAAATGGTTTCAGAAAATGAGATCAGAAAACAGAAAGCTAGCTTCCCTTTATTATCCTGGTCATATCACCTCAATCAAATTATTCTAGGCATAAATTCCACTTTTAGTTTAGTTATCCAAATGATTCAAATCCAAACCTGTGTTTGGTTAAAAATGATAATACTTTCAACTTACTCTCCTTGCTTTAATGAAATTCTTGGGAAAAGAGCTTAGCAAATAATGATCAGCCATTCATAATTATTGGTTAATGATAATTTGTAATTCTTAGAAATTTGTTTTAAACATAAACTACAACATGCTTTCAGATGAACTAAAATGAAATATTAAACTGCCACTATAATTCTAAGCAGTTTCCTTACAGCTTTCTGAGGCTCAATATGCCATCACTTCAAAGACTTACCTTAAACTAGGATATTTTGGAGGCTGTAAGATGCTCTATTAATTTTAATTATGTGTTTTATTCATTTCCAAATCATAATTATTAGAATAATATTGATATGCTCTAGAATGTTTTTTAAAGAGGTCATTTCACATCATAGTTTGCATTGTTTCTAACTTTTGGAGGCATATAATGATGTGATAATAATTCCATGCAGTTAATAAAAACACTTTAATCAACACTAAACATTGCTTGGAGTAGGAGGGAAGACAGGATGAAGGAAGAAAATACTGGGTGAAGGAAGTTTGCCTTTTTGAGTTGCCAGTGGAATACGCTAATGGAGATGTCCAGTTGGAAGTTGAATAGTCATGATATGTAATTCTGCAGTGAGTTCAAGACTACAGATAGAAACATTGAGGTTACAACCATATAAGTGCAGATTTGAACATATGTAAGGTTATCTCTGGGCTGGGGTTTAGTTCAGTTGGTAGAGTGTTGCTCTGCACTCTCTGAGGACCCAGGTTTGATCCCCAGCAAAACAGGAGAATGATGTAGCAATCCACTTCCGAAGCAATCCCAAAACAATCAGCCACTGAAAACCCTATGAAAGTTGCTGTGAGTCGGACTTGACTCAACAGCACTTAACAACAAAAACAACAGAATTTTAAGGGAATAGTACGGGTTTTTGGAAGTCAGAAGGTTGTATCTGGGAGACAATGGATGGTAAGTAAGTAGAGACAGTATATGTACATATCTCTTGTAATGACTTTTAGCTATAAATGAAATGGCTTGGTGGCTAGACAGAGTTATGCTATTGACAAAAGATACAGACTATGCAGATATTTGCTGGGCTAAATTACTTTGAGAAACAGGAGAAATAGAAGGGGAGAAATTCACCATGTGAAGAAGAGAAGAACTTCTTCCATTGAAAAGTGTGGAAGAAAAGGCATGGGGGTATGGCCATATATGGTAGAGAAAAAAGAAGTAAAAGATACTCATCCTTGCCATACAGTCTCAATTCCCTCAGTGAAGTAAGAGGCTAAATCATCTGTTAAGACTGAGAAAGTGGAATGTTAGGAGATATGAAGGAGAAAAATGTAAGGTTGGAGCAGACATAGAACAGCAATGGAAAGGAATCTTAGGGTTCCTCTAGTTTAGTTCAGTTGGTAGAGCATTTGCCCTGTGCTCTCTGAGGCCCTGGATTTGATCCCCAGCACTGGAGAAACAAGAGGAGGAACTAGGCAGCCTACTCTCGAAACAATCCTGAAGACAATCACACATTGAAAACCCTATGCATACCAGAGAAGCACTGACAATAGTGCCAGGCATGGCACAGTGTCGGGTAGTATCTGGTTCCGTTGTGCATAAGGTCGCTGTGAGTTGAACCCAACTCAGTGGAACCTAACAGCAACATAGTACAAAGAATTTCTGAAAAATATAGAATACCCATCTGAACTTGGAAACTGTATATATAGTTTGATGTAGCTTTTGGCTTTGTTCATGAGATGTGTATGTTCTACCATTGAGCTGTGAATCCCCAGCCTTGGAAACTATAAATTTATAACTTCAATATAAATGACTATGCAATATCCCTTCAATATCCAGATCAGGCCAGGTGTGGTGGCGCACGCCTGTAATCCCAGCAGCTCGGGAGGCGGAGGCGGGAGGATCACAAGTTCAAGACCAGAGGCAGTCTGTGTAATTTAGCGAGACTCTGTCTCAAAACAGTAAAAAATAAAATGGGCTGAGGTGCCGCTCAGTGGTCCAGCACTTGCAGAACATGTAGGCGCGAGGCCCTGGGTTCAATCCCCAGTACCACAAAAAAAAAAAAAAAAAATCCAGATCAAATATTCCCTCCACTATGATAATTCCTTTGATCCAAACAAGGAGAATTTAGCAGTCAATTCCTTATGCCACCACTAAATCTAAAATATATTTCTATAATTGCACTTAGAACAGTATATTATGAGTATATATGAGTTTGTCCTACATGCTACTCCACAACCACGCAGTGAGTGTCTTAAAGGCATAGTAGTATTTTGGATTACAGTGCATAATTTAGTGGATGTTTATTAAGTGACTAAATGAGTAGTCATTAATCCGAGACAGTGAATGTTCAAATGCAAATTTATGGTATAACTATTAATATAGTTTTCTCCAAATCTCTCCTTGTCACCGCTCCAACCCAGATACTCTGACTACTTACCTTAGATTTGTCAAAATATACTAAGTATAAGCAAAAAGAAAATGAAATTTCATTAACACAGTAGATTTATAGTTAATTTCAGATATTTAAATTTCTTATTAGAAACTCAGAAAAGAATAATTTGTTATAATCTCCTTTATCACTTTTTTTGTTTTGTTTTGTTTTGTTTTGCAGAATATAGAGGAGGTCTATTGTAAGAAATAGTTTGCTTTTAAGGAATAATTACCAGGGAAAATTTAGACACATGTAGAAGCTTGGATAAAAACTGGAGAAAATAACTTGGAGTAACCTAGGTTCTTTGGGTGAATTGGCCTAAAATTAGGATGTTCTGCAGGGAGAGGAAAAGATAGAGAGAGAGAAGACAAAAGAAAAACTAAGCAAGCCTTTAAGAAAGAAGAGCCCTTTGAATAGATGGAAAAGATGGCTGCTAGAGAGAAGGGTTGGATCATGTGCAGCTGCCCCAAGAGAAGAGGGAGGACAGAACAGGGGTTCACATTTTATTTTATGAGAATTAATTTACTATAGTACATTCTACTGGTCAAGCTAGTAAAACCTATAACCAAAAGCAATGAGTTATTAATTTAAAAACTGACTTATACTTGGAAGAAAATATCCTTTCATGATTGTCAAAGAACTGTGCAAACAGAATTTTTCTAACATCAAAAATATGGAGGAATTATGACGCACAGGACTGTACCCAGTCTGTGAGATGCCACTCATTGGTAAAGTGCTAGCTGGCTACTGGGGAAATGAGGTGGGTTTTATGATATGTGGTGTAATAAAGCTCTATCAGGAAAATGTCTTAATCCAAATTTGGTTATTTATTTTAATCTACTCATTCACATTGTACAGATGTTCCCTCCTCTCTCACACTGTCATTTTATATTTTACCATATTTGAATAACAGTGGGTTGATTGACTTTTAAGGATGGGTTAAGAGGCTTTTTTTTGGTAAAAATCCAGGATATGATAGAATTATATTTTAAAAATGCACTGATATTTCCAGGTTGGCAGTGATACTATTATTTTATGCTGAGGGATTCTTTAGCAGCCTAGTGATTAAAAAGCCTGCTTTTGTTCAAAGTGGTTATAAATTAATTATTTACTATACTTACCAGGCCTTTTCAATGGATGATATACTGCTTAATAAATATTTTATTTAAATTCTACACTGAAAGTTATAACAATAAAAGTCATTGATCTCAGATCAGATCTCATGGGCTTCTATTATTTTTTGAGAACACCCCCCTTTCTGGTCCACCCATCCCCCAATATAAACACACTTTCCTGGAAGTTCCATTTAGAATATGAATAATCTTCAATTTTAAAAGTTATAAAAGAGCATATACTTAAGGCTGTATTATATGACAGGAAATAAAGAGCTTCTATAATTTGACATTTAGTTTCCTGTAATGTTGTACCGTATGAAAGAGCACTGAAATGTTATTTATATTTTGGGTTTCAAATACACTTTTGCTTATGAGGTTATCTTTCCTTTTCCAAATACTCCAATTTGCTCTCCAATGGAAAGTGCTAAACCACTGCTCAAAGATGTACATTATGTTACCTTTTGTCATTGTTAGGTGCAGTCAAGTCAGTGTCCTTCTCATACCAACCCTGCATAGAATAGGCAAAATAGTATTGTTAGTGTTTTTCTGCTATTCATAGGGTTTTCAATGGCCGATTGTTTTTTGGGAGTGGGTTGCCGGGCTCTTCTCTCAAGCCCTCAGTACCTGGTGTTCCCAGGCCATCTGTCATCCAAGTACTAACCAGATCCGACCCTGCTTAGCTTCGGAGATCTGACAGGCTCACAGGCCACAGTGGTATGGCTGCAGGCTGTTACCTTTTAGGAGGGTTAAAAAGGAAACCAGTCAGAAATGAAAGAGGTGGTAACATACAGAAAGGAATTTTTAAAAAGAATATTGCATATATCTATCTGAGAAAAAGCTTGAAAGTCCATAGAATATCACTGGAACCAAGATCTTTTCTTTTATGTTTACTATCCACCATTCATTCATATAATAAGGATTTATGAGCCCTTACTATATGTATGTAATTGCCATAAGCATTAGGGAAATAGTAGTAAACAAATAGATGAAAAATCTCTGCTTTCATGGAACTTACATACTTGTGGTGGGAAAAGAATATAAATGAAATGAATAAGTAAAATATATAACAAAAGAGCCAGGCAACTGAGGCAGGAAGATCCCAAGTTTGAAGCCAGAGACAGTGTGAGCAACTCAGACTCTGTCTCAAAATTAAAAAAAATAAAAAGAATAGGAAAGTAGAGCTGGAGGTGCTGCTCAGTGGTGGACTGCTTGCCTAGTATGAGCAAGGTCCTAGGTTCAACCCCAGTACCATGCACGCACAGACATTCAAAGATGATAAGTGCCAAGAAACAAATAGAAGCACAAGGAGGAGCTGAGGGTATAATTTTATATAGCATACTCAGTGAAAAATTCACTGAGGTGATGGTATCTTAGCAAAGATTAGGAGATAATAGAGTAAACTATACAGGTATTTGGGGAAAGAGAATCTCAGCTACAAGGAAAAGCAAATACCACAGCTTTGAGCTTGAGCTTGCCTTTGGAGGAAAAACAAAGAGGCCTATGTTGATGGTTGGTGGAGTGGAGTATGAAAAATGTTTGAGAAGTTCAGGTGAGGGAAGTAAAGGGTTCAGATTGCATAGAGCCTTGTTTGGCCTTTTATCCTTATGAAGATGGGAAATAATTGGGGAATTTCGAGCAGGTTAATAACATGATACAAAATGCCTCTCAAGGTGGAAGCAAGATTTAGCAAACCTTACTAGTTAAAGCCTAATTTTTCTGTTTCTCAGCCTCAGTGAGAACTCTATCTCTTTTCAGTAAAATCAGAATCTCTGTTCATATCTGTTAGGATTGCCACTATTTTTTTCCTTTCACTGCTTTTCTGTAATTGTATTTTGTGTTGTCTATTACCAGGGTTGTTTTTGTTGTTAGGTGCCATGGAATCGGTATCCGACTCACAGTGACCCTATGTACGACAGGCGAAACACTATTGTCAGTGCTTCTCTGGCGTTCATAGGGTTTTCAATGGCGGATTGATTTTTGGAAGTGGGTTGCCGGGTCTGTCTCCCAAGCCTACAGCACCTGGTGTTCCCAGGCCTTCTCCCATCCAAGTACTAACCAGGCCCGTTCCTGCTTAGCTTCTGAGATCTGATGGGATCAGATGCCACAGGGTTAAGGCTGCTGCAGGCATTACCAGGGTAGACAAATTAAGTATAAATGCACAATAACACCCTAACAAAATTATGAGTTCAAGCTTCTCAATGAGGAGAAAAAGGCTCATATTACTATAATGTTCATTACTGTGTGGCCATAGGCTTTTAGAGAATTCAGCTATGTATAGAATGAAATTCAATTTCTCTTCAAACTTTATCATCAGCAATGTGGATAAGTGATGCCATAAGGCATAGAGAACCTTTTACTACTGCTAAAAGGTTTAAATTTTTCCATTTTAGAAATGGTATAAAAAGGAAAATTTTCTTGCATTTTTGAGTTATTTTGAAACATAAATATATTAATATAAAGCTCCATAACTGGGAACATACTTATGTAAATTGTGTGAGATATGTACCTTGCTGATGTTGAAGAGATTTTCTTCAAGATTTCATTAATCAGCTATTAGTATGCATGGGCTGCACTATGACAGCTATGTTGTTGTTGTTAGGTGCCGTCGAGTCGAGTCCGACTCATAGCGACCCTATGTACAGCAGATCGAAACACTTGCCAATTCTGTGCCAGGCAAACAATCTTATTTATGTTTAAGCCCATTGTTGCAGACACTGTGTCAATCCATCTGGTGGAGGGTTTTCCTCTTTTGCGTTGACCTGCCACTCTCCCAAACATGATGTCCTTCTCCAGGGATTGATCTATCCTGACTACAAGTCCGAAATATGAAAGACCCTGTCTGGCCATTCTTGCTTCCAAGGAGCACTATAGTTATACTTCTTCTAGGACAGATCTGTTGGTTCTTTTGGCAGTCCATGGTATATTCAATAGACGTCTCCAGCACCACAATTCAAAAGCATCAATTATGACAGCTATAGCTTAAAAAATAAAACACTATTCTTAAAATATTCTTAAAATAAACCTTTGTATTTTAAGGAAACATCAGAAAGATAAAAATAACTGAAAGACTTGAAGATATTTCATGAGATTATCCTTCACTTCTATTTTTCCTTATTAAGACAAATATTCAGAATATTCAGATTGTATAGTCTTATAGAACTTTGGCTTTTACCATTACTGATATAAAAAAACATTGGAGGGTTTCAAGCAGAGGAGTACTGTGTATGCACATTAAATATGTTTGTGTGTCAGGGTTAGATTTATGGAGATAAAGAAAGGTGAAATCTGAGAGCTGTTACCCAACCTTGTAATCTCAGTGATTCTGGAGGCTGAGGCAGGAGGATCATGAGTTCAAGGTCAGAGGCTGCCTGTGCAAGTTAATGAGACCCTGTCTCAAAAGAAAAAATTAAAAAATAAAAAGGGGGTTGGGTATGTGTTTCAATGATAGAGCACTTGCCTAGCATGTACAAGGCCCTGAATTCAACCCCTCCATACTAAAAAAGGAAAAAAAAAGAACAAATGAATGAAAGAATGAAAGAACGAAAGAGGGAGGGAGGGAAGGAAGGAAGCAAACAAGGAAGGAAGGAAGGAAGGAAACAAGGAAGGAAGGAAGGACCAAAAGACCTAGGCATTACTTTACACTCATGTAGGAGAAAATTAGCTAAAACTGCAATATTAGTGGGAAAGAAACATGATGATGCTTTCTTTTAACAAGGAGAGTGGCTCTGATCTGGGTGGAAGGATTTAAATGGAAAAACGAATGAGATTCACCTTAGAAACCAATGAAGTGTTAAACAGAAACATTTTAAGGCACATTTTCCTGAGACATCACTTTTGTTAAGCTTGTTAGGTGCCCACAAGTGGTGTCCCACTGATAGCACCCCTCAGGGTTTTAAGCTGGTGATTCCTTCCAGATTTTTTTTTGGGGGGAAGGGAGAAATGGCCATATCCTTCTCCCATTTCTTCGGTTCTGAGGATCAAACGTGGGTTCTCAGAAAGTGAGCAGCAGCACCCTACCAACTGAGGTAAACTGGTTAACTGTGCCAAAATTAATCCACTTTATATTAAAGAAGATAATCTTATCACATGCTTATTAGTTACTATTTTTGTGTGATGCTAGAGGGCTGAAGGGGCTGGGATTTAGCTCAGTTGGTAGAGCACCACTCTACAGACTCTGACGTCCTGGGTTTGATTCCCAGCACCGCAAAAAAAAAAAAAAAAAAAAAAAAAAAAAAAAAAAAAAAAAAAAAAAAAAAAAGGGAGAAGGACATGGCAATCCACTCCAGAGGCAATCCCAAAGCAATCAGCCATTGAAAACCCTGTAAGGGTCGCTATGAATCGGACAATACCAGGTGGCACCTAACAATAACAACAACAGAGCGCTGAACCCAGGACCTTGCCCATAGTTTGCAAGCTGTCTACCACTGAGCTGCATCCAGTCCCTTTTTAAGTTTGTTTTTTCCTTCTTTTTTTAAATCATGAAACAGGTTTTTGCTAAGTTATATGGCTATCTCTGGCCACAAACCTGCGTTCTCTCTGCCTCAGCCTCCTGAGTCTGGAATGACAGGCATACGCCACCATGCCCAACTTATCAGTTACTTTAAATCCTAAAGACATGAAACATATAAGTGCTTATTAGCTGATAATGATATGATATAATATATTATAATAAAATCTCAAGTCCCTAAAACATATTTGGCAAACAGTGTTGGGTAGTCAGAGGTGGATTGGTAAACAAGTCAACCAAGTCACCAGCTCTTTTCAATTTGCCTGCTGTCTCTTACCAAATCACTTTTGTTAGTAGTGTTGTCCTGTACTCTTCCCAGGTTTCAATGTGCATGGCTGGCAATTCACTATCAAAAAGTCTTCATTGTACTACTTACATCCTGTTTTTTTTTTTTTAATTTTTAAGATGAATTTGAAGAGATCAGAAAGGTTCACAAGCTACTCAGGAGATTGAATGGGGTTAGAAGGTCCTTACTTGTGCATTCAAATTCACATACAACCAATATAGTATGAGAGTGATGGGCAATGAGCTTAAGCTTTGGAGTAAAACAGATGTGAATTTGTATTCAGGCTCCAACAGTTACTTTGTGACTTTGGACATTTTAGTTAACCTCTATTTTATTTAACAGTGGACCAGAGATGGCAGTAGGGTCTGTCTACATATTTAGTTTGTATTAAGAAAAATATATTCTAGGCCAAATGGTGCACACATAGAATCCCAACAACTCAGGAGATGGAGGCAAGAGGATTAAGAATTCGAGGACAGAGGCAGCCTGAGTAACTTAGGGAGACATTGATTCAAAATAAGAAATAAAAAATAGGCCAGGTTGCAGACTAGTGTTAGAGCACTTGCAAAATTATGTGCAAGGCCCTGGGTTCAACCTGCAAGTGCTGCAAATATATGCACACACACACACACACACACACACACACACACACACACACATATTCATGTAATGTCCCAGGCAAATATAGTGTTAGTCATGATGTTAATACATCATGATTATCTTCATGAAAGTTTCAATTTTACCAGTTTACAATAGCATGTATTATCTTATCTTCTACACAAGGACCACTTAAAGTGGTGTGGGATCTTGAAATGCTTCAAACAAAATTTGGAACATTTTAAGTGCTAAGTGTCTGTTAAATAAATAAGTTAAATAAATGGCTTTCTAAAGAAATGATTTGGAATTTGGGGCAAGCCCTGGACAGTTTTTATCTTCTGTTATTACTTTACAATATACAATAATTACTCTACAATATTTACAATACTTTACAACATACTACCTATTGGTAGGTAGTATGAATGGGCGATGGAGAAGCTAAGGGATTTAGTTCTTTCACCCAGCCATTTTCTCTGGTCCTACTTCTTTACCGTCTCCAAAGCTAAGATGCTTGATTGCATACCATTCCTGTGAAAACTTTCAGGTGTGCTGCCATTGTAGTAACAAGAGTATGGAAGGCTAGAACAACTTAGGGAACTGACCTACTTCAAAACAGAGACCATTGGTCTTTTCTGTTCTCATGCCTGGTACTGAAGCATTTCTTGATGATAAATGATTCACCAAAACATGAATGAATAAACAAGACAAAAAATCTCAATTTTGAATAGAGAAATGTATCTGTA
>VMDO01027095.1:0-25742 GCA_007922755.1 Pedetes capensis
AACTCATTTATATTTTCAGCTATTTTAAAAGACAATATGAGGTTTAGCCAAAATTTGAAAATAAAAGAATCAGCTGGCCTGTTTTCTAACCAGGATTGTTCCACCTTCCTGCTCTGCTTGTCCCTGGATTAAAGAACACGTTCCTTTGTCAGAAGAGAAGTGACAGTTGCATTCTACTCCTAACAAATTGCATTGCATTTCTTGCCCTACATTTATTTGGAACACTATACAAATTCAACCTATTTTGGGCAAGATCCATGTACCATCCTCTTTATTAGTCACACCTATGTTATGATGTTTAATTTTCAAAATAGCCTATTAAGAAGTCATTTGGCAGCCACCCTATAAAGAAGTCAGTTGCAAAAACTTAGTCTCAAAGAGTATAGGTAACTTATTTGTAGTTGCATAATTATTATTATTAGGTTATTAGGTGCCATCAAGTCATAGAAACCCTCACAGGGTTTTCAATGGTTGATTGTTTCGACATTGCCTCGAGAGTGGATTGCCACGTCCTTCTCCCATTTTTGTGGGGCTGGGAATCAAACCTGGGACCTCAGAGACTGCAGAGCAGTGTTCTACCAACTAAGCTAAATCCTAGCATAATCGTTAGGTGGCCTAAATAAATTTGAATCCAGGTCTGTGTAGGAAATTCTGTAGTGACTCCATTTTTATTTGTTGTCATTTTGCTCCAATGACTGATAAACCCAGAGTTCACTATTTTAGTATTGTTATCTTGATTTCCATTGATTTGAACTTGTATCCTTCCCTGATGCTATGGTCTGAAAGCTCAGTGTCTAGAGGGTGCACACTGAAAAAAACAGAAGTCAGGTCTTAGCAGAAACAAATTCCTTTTAGTACTCAGTATCATGACCTTGCCTTTGATGGAGGCACTTTGCTGCCAGTTTTTATTCCCATGGAAGCAAACTTACTTTTAGTGCCATTGAAAAAACATTCAGCATCGTCTATAATAGAGACAATCAGTCACAGAGTACAGCTTCACAAGTGATTGGTCTTATGATAATAGGATGTTATCATAAAATGGAAAGGTGTTGAGTATAAGCCATAACTCTTCTGTGTAGGGAGACATTGATATTTCAGAAGCATGGACAAAGACCTTGTGAATAGTATTACTAAAAATTCTGCATGATGTTTGCCATTTTTAAAAATTCTCTTTGAGCCTGAATCTCTCTGACATGCTTGGAGGTCGGCGAATATGTCAAGTACTACTACAGAATATGGAATCATGAGTTATACAGGTCTGAAGGGATGAGGAGAAGGGTTTAGTTTACTTAATGCTGCAGAGAATGGAAGTCTAGGAGCCATAGAACAAGAAAAAGTCAAGAAAAGGGTAGACTGCTGTGGTAAAAAATGACTTAGAATCTCAAAACCAGGAGACATGGAGGGAGACTGTGGAGAGAGGGGGTTTGGCTTTTCAATAATTAGACTTTGACTGTCCAGAATTGAAACATCTGCATTGTAAGTTTGTTTTCTCAGAGAACCATAATAGCAAGACAGCTCAGCTAGTCTGATTCTGTGGTAGAGTCTTGATCAATTCTCTGTTTTTGTTGTTGTTAGGTGCCATCCAGTCACGTCCAACTCATAGGGACCCTCATAGGGTTTTCAACAGCTGATTGTTTTGGGATTGCCTTGGGAGTGGATTGCCACATCCTTCTCCCATTTTTGCAGTACTGGGAATCAAACCCAGGACCTCAGAGACTGCAAAGCAGCTCTCTACCAACTGAGCTAAATTCTCTAGTCAACATATAGGTAGGTTGGTCTTTAGATCACTAACTTTACCTCTTCCTAATCCCACTCTATTTGGGTTGTCTCATTGTATCCCCTATTTTTAACTTCCCTTCATTCTGTAAAGACTCTCAAATCTGTCCTACCCAGCATGTCTTGAGTTCCAGATACATAAAACTAATGATCTTCTGGACATCAATATCTGCATTTCCTACTAGCATCTAAACGTCACAATGATCCTTACTCTGAAACTATAATCCTCCCATCCTCTACTCCTAATTCCCCAAGGAAAATAATTTCTCCACCCTTTGTTCTACATCCTGGGTAATGGCAACATTCTTTTCTAGGCATCTGATCCCAAGCACAGGATCCACTTTAGATTCATCTCCCTATATCATATCTTATTTTTTCCTAACTCTTAGCTTTTTCTCAAATTTATTGCCTTCTCTCCAATCATGTCTATAACTTTCTATGATTCAGACTTTTGTCTCTTCAGAGCTATTACAGCTTTTTATAAACTACTCTCTCTACTTTAAGTCTTATCCATCCAATTCACTGTAAAATGGCATAATGTTACTCCTTTGTCTAAAATTCTTGTTGGGTTTCCCATTTCTTGCATGATATAATCCAAGAGCTTTAGTGTGGTTAATAAGGGTCTCCACAATCTGGCTTCTGCTTACCATTAGCTTTCTCTCCAGCCAAAGTGAAGGGTAGTACCTTTGCCATAGCAGCAATTAGTTGTTTCATTTATTTATTTTTATTTAATTTTACATTTTAAATTAACTTTTGTTTTTCTCTATGTATAATGCTCTTCTGTGGTCATTGAATTTTCTCATTCTGGATTTTTAAAAATGGACTATCATTCATTTTTTTCTTAGTTCTTAGTTTTCTTAGTTCTCTTGTTGAATCCCTACTTGTGCTTACAGAATCAGCCCAGTGTCATGCATTATTTGAAGCATGAAGCTCTTTCCCAGTAAACTTCATAGGTATTTCCAGAACTCATTCACACTCTATTCACTTGTGTCTGCAGATAGGACTATTTTTACCGTTAGTATTTATGTTCTTTCAAAAACAAGAATTGGGTTTCATTAATCTAATATAAATTATTTTATTTCTAAATAAGAAATATCCTAAGTAAAACAAGCTTAGGTATAGGGGGCTGTGAGTCTATTTAGTGGGTAGATAGAAGGATGTATATTAGTGGTTCTGATATCCAAGGGAAGAGATATTTGCCTTTACTAAAAGTAAGATTTGTACTAAGTAGCCTTGGACTCACATAATCTTTATACCTTTAGCCATAGAAGAGAAGTGAGAGATTTTGTTTCCAAATGTTTTCAGACCAAATCCCGTGGATAGATTCTGATTGCTCAGAGCCATGTTCTGTGGCTACTTCCATAGTTAGCATTTAAGAATTGCATCATTTGATAGTTCATCTGAACTACATGGATTGGGAGTGTGGCCATTCCTCAAAAGAAGGGAAACTGAACAGATGACCTAAGACCATTACACAAGAAATAGAAAATATACTATACACAAGAAAACATACAAAGTAAACAATTTATTGGATGAATCCATAATTGAATATACTTAATTCTTAGTGTACCATAGAGAAGTAATGAAATAACAAATGGAAATGAGGGAGTAAGAAGGGGAAAAAAGGGGAAAGACAAACTTGGGAGTGACTAGATATAGCCTGTGAGTTGTATATTTATTAATGCTATTATTTTATAATTCTATGTTTTTATTGTTGTTAGGTGCTGTGGAGTTGGGTCTGACTCAAAGTGACCCTATATACTTATTCATAGAGTTTTCGAAGACTGATTGTTTTGGGGTTACTTCAGGAGTGGGGTGCCAGGTCTTTCTCCCATTTTGTTGTTGCTGGATATTGGACCCAGGGCCTCCAGTGCAGAGCAACACCCACCCACCTGAGCTAAACCCAAGCCCTCACAATTCTATAGATTTCAGTATATCACAAAGTTTTACAATCATCCCTACTATTTAATTCCAGGACATTTTTATCACCCTTAAAAGAAACCCCATATCCATTAGTAGTAATCTTCTTATTCCTACCTTTTATTATGTAGATTCTCTATTTGATTCACAATACATATATAATGTTGATGATAATATAGATGTCTGATATTTCTCAAAACATTTCAGATGAATGAATCTGTTCTTTAAAAACAATAAAGTTAGATGCTTACATTTCAGTCACTTAACTTCTTTTTGGGTTTTGAGCATCTATTTGGAGTTATAGTTCAAACCTTCCACAAAAATGACAAAATGAAAGCACACTACAGTTCAGAGTTGATCAAGTGCCCTCATATAAAGAGATAGACTGAGTCGCCCAATGGCCCTGTTCTAGTATCCACATCTTTAGTTGTATCCATAGAAACCAAGCAGGGAGGACATTTCAGAATGTCCTCCCTGGATTTTTGCTGGATCTCAAGAAAGGATAGTATGCATCTGTGATTGAGAGCTTCTCTTAAATAGGGCCAGAAAAGAAAAATCATCCCAAGCGTGATGGTGCACACCTGTAAGCACAGCCCTCAGGAAATGGAGACACAAGAATCCATAAATTTGAGGTCACCCTGGACTAGGTAGTAAGAACTTGTCTCAAAAACCAAAAGAAAAAATTGTAAGGACTGCAACTAGACAAATATTCTACTGAAAAATTTTAATACTTCTAAAATAGTAAATCCAGCAAGATTGCATAATACCTACCATAATCCAGACACCATCCTAAGGACTTTGTTTATATTAATTCATTTAATCCTAACAATCCTATGAGTCCAATATTATTATGATCACCCTTATTTTATGGAGAAGGGAACTGAGACCCAGAGGTTAATCTACACAACTAAAACAGTAGAGTCACACTCAAACCCAGTGAGTTTAGTTCCAGCATTTATGTACTTAATCATATACAATGTTACTTTTCAGGTGCTAGAAAAAGATATGGTTATATTCTATTTTTCAGATCTTGTCATAATAGGTCATTTTTTCCCTCACATATAAGACACTATAATTAGACAATATCTGTGTTTTGGAGGTGGAGAATTTGAAGAATAGGAAGGTGAAATTGTATTCTCAAGGTTAAAGTATTTGTAGATGTGAATTATGAATACTGATCCCTACATCCAGAAATACTGAATCATAACTTCTTGTGGTGGCTCCTAGGGATGGCATTTTGCTAAATACTCTGAGCATTTTTTGCAAGCACTAATTGAAAATCACTGCTTTAGGGACCAAAATTCTTCCAACTTAAAATTGGTGCTCATATTTGTACCTTACATTAGAATGGCCCTATTTATATGTATAGATCACTTTTAGCTAATTAGTTGAACAAGTGAGTTTACATCTGCCATCTGTCAAACACTCGACTAAACTCCTGAACTAAAAAATTGAATAATAAATGGTCATTGCTCTCAAGGTTATTAGAAAATAGTAGGAGTAAAAAACAGAAAGACATGTAATTATACTATGACATGGGGAATATTATTGTAGATAGTTGATTAAAATGCCATTAGTGGAAATACCTGATTTTACTGGAAAGAGTCCAGCACAATTCATAGAAAGGATCGTCTTTCAACTGGATCTTGAAGAATTTATAAGAAATTAGCAAGAAAAGAAAGCTTTCCATGAAGAGTGGGTATCAGGAGTAAAAGTGTTGTGATTCGAAAGAATGCAGTGTGTTTATGTTCCTTGGGGATATTCAACAGGGATCGATATACAGGTGTGTGTTTGAGAAAAGAAGATGAAATCGAGGAGTGGGAGAATCAAAGCATTTCTGAGACTGTGCATGAATTTTGAGTCATTTAGAGAGCTGCTATGCAAATAATGGGAAACACAGCTGGAACTGATCTAAGATATTTCTTATTTCACAAATTTAAAAATTTCATATGTACGTTGATTGGCTGCATTGTTCAGCAATGTCATCAAGGTCCCAGTGTCTGTCCCCTCAATCTCTCATTTAGAGTTTGTTTTAGCCTAAGACTGATTTTTCTTCTCATGGTCTTAGCCAACCACAGTCAGTATTATAACCTCTTATACTGTGGAAATTTAAGTACTTTCATTTTGATAGGCCTGGTAAGCATCCTAATTCATACTTGCTAGGTTGATTACGGGCTGGGATTTAGCTCAGTTGGTAGAGTGCTGCGCTGCAGTCTCTGAGGTCCTGAGTTCAATTCCCAGCACCACATAAATGGGAGAAGGGCCTGGCAATCCTCCACTCCTAAGGCAATCCTGAAACAGTCAGCCATTGAAAACCCTAAGAGGGTCGCTATGAGTCAGACACCGACTCGACTGCACCTAACAACAATAACAACAACAAGGTTGATTACTGAACACTGTATTAGTTATTATTCCTAATTAACAATCTCAACAACAACAATCTCAAAACTTAGCAGCTTTGAAGAGCAATTTTTTTTTTTTACTTCACAAAAGTTTCAAGAGTCAGTAATTTGTGAGTGGCTCAGTTCAGAGTTTGTAGTCACCATGCCAAATGGAGCTGCAGATGTCTGAAGATCTACTGTAGCTGGAAGCCTGAGGCAATTAACTTATACACAGAGACATTTTATATTGGCTCAGAGTTCTGGAGGGCCTGGTCCAAGATTGAGTAGCCTCGTTGCTTTCGATCAAGAGTAGCACATCATGGTGGGAGTGCATGGCTCAGCATACCCTCACTTCATGAGCCAGGATGCAGACTGAGAGACAGAGGACAAACCAAGGTCCCACAATGTCACAAATTAATTTAGGGATGACACATCCTCAATGTTTTAAGGAGATCCTATGAGGACCACCCTCTATAGGTCCACAGCACCATCTAACAGTACCACTAAAGTTTTAACACAGAAACCTTTGGGGGATGCTTGTCAAAACTGTAGCACTAGGCATTTAGGCTCTCTCTGGGTTGTTATAATCATATATTAAAACATTATCATGGATAAATCTGTGTACATGATATTAATTTTTTCCTTATATAAGATTTTTTTCTTGAAAGGTTTTTGATATGTATACTTAATTATCCAGGATGATTTTGTCCAATTTCAGATCTATGTATAATCCTAGGTATTATCACTCACTAACTAATTTTATAAAAAATAACTTTCTTTTCATTTTAATTCTTTAAATAATTAGTGAAAATAACAATTTTTCTCATGTTATTGTTAGGTGCCACGGAATTGTGTCCAACTCATAGTGACCTCATAGGGTTTTCAATGGCTGCTTGTTTTGGGATTGCTTTGGGAGTGGATTGCCATGTCCTTCTCCAGTTTGTGTGGTGCTGGAGATCGAACCCAGGTCCTCAGAGAGTGCAGAGCAGCACTCTACCGACTGAGCCAAATCCTAGCCTATTCTTTTTCATAAAGATATTGTATATTTGCCATATTCTGCAATTATTACCTATTTATGTGCACAAAATTTGTGTTTTTTTGGGATTTGGTTTTATTGGGATGTTATGTTTTTAGTTATTATTTGTTTGAAAGCAAATTTTCATTAAAATGCTAGATAATTTGCTTTTCACTCTGCAAGCATTTTTAAACCAAATTTTCATTTGCTTCTTATTTGTATTTGTTTTTCTTAAATAAGTGTTTAATTCTAATTTGTGATATTCATATATATTTTTCACAATGATAGTTTTGCCTTAGTCATATACATATTTACCTAAGTTTTCAACTATATCAGTTAATTATTCATTTTTAGAAAATTAATTAAAAATCCTTTTGAAATTTGTTTTGGTGTATGATGTACATTAAGGACTTCTATATTATATTTTTCCAAAGTACATAAATTTGCAATATATAGAAAGATGTTTTGGATCTTTTAATGGAAACATTTGGGTCTATACATTTTGCTTCTTTGGTTTCATACTCTTTAACCACTGTAATTCTGATTCTATAACTTTATTTTAGAAAAATGACAGCTGCAACCAATATGCACCTAAGGATATTCTATATAACATAATTTACTGATAGAAAAATTAGAGCAACCTAAGTGCTTAAAGCTTATAGCTGTACCACTGTGGCATCTGAACCCATCAGATCTCCAAAGCTAAGCACAGTTGGACATGGTTAGTACTTGGATGGGAGATTGCCTCCAAACATGAGGTGTTGTAAACTTGGGAGAAGGACCTAGCTACCCACTCTTAAAAAACAGTCTGCCATTAAAAACCGTAAGAATGGTAGAGAAGCACTGGCAATACTGTTTCTCCTGTTGTATGTAGGGTCATTATGAGTTGGACACCGACTCAACAGCACCTAACAATAACAACAAGTGCTTAAAAATAATATTAAATGAGAAATGTAAAAATGCAATAGGAAAATTTGTAACTACTGGAATCAGTCTGTAAAGATAATGAAGCCGCAATATTAAGTGGAAATAGTAAACTACAGAAATATGTATATGCATAATCTGTGTTCTACACATTAAATTCAAATTACATTTTATTTGAAGTGTGCCATGTGATTTTTAGTTTTTCAGTGTGAATACAAATAGTTTTATTAAGTTTGAAACATGACAATGATTTTTGAACGATAAATATCTCATTATAAAATCAAAGGGAAGTGACTTTTTAGCCCTTGAACGTAATTTCGTAATGATTAATTATGAACTTGTTTCTGATTTTCAGTAGCCTCAAGTGTCCATACCTAGATTTAGTCATCACAATTAATGGGAAAGCATGAGTGCTTCATAATTATAATGACAGAAGTGTTTATTGACTCATTAATATTTATGATGGGATAGTCAGTGATGATTTAAGAAATGATTTCCTGAAGTTCCTTTAAGCAATAAAACAATAGAGATTTTTACACTGAAAGCTTCCCTACACAACCAGTAAAGTCTAATGGCATTAGAAGGTAGGAGGATTAAACTCATGTTTAAATATACCTTACAATTGAATTAACAAGTCTCTTATCTTTCAGGTTTAATTTTATTTTTATAGAAAAATAATTTTCTCCTGAAGTGACTTCTAAATACTACTTCAATTGCCTTTCATGTATATTCAGCACCATATATATTATCAAAATTAATTAGATATTCTCAATCAAATCAATTTTCAGTCATATCTACATGACACAAATATTGATGCAAAAGGGACAAGGTAAACCTACTGAGTTAGATTTTTTTACTTACAGGGCTGTATTCAGAGCCATTGTCAAGATGAGCAGTCACACAGAGCTCCACATTTAGAAGGCCCCATTCTTGAGTTAATGCTATTGCTGTGCTATCATGGAATTTTCAAGTTTTTGTAGTTGTCCTGCATTTTAATTTTGTATTGCGCTTTACACATTATGATGCTGATCTTGGTAGGACTGGTTAGGACTTTTGGGGGAAAGCAACAGTAATTTCAAACTATAGCTGAAGCTGGCTTAAGTCAAAAGAGGAAATTTGGGGAGAGGCATGTATCGGATGTTTTCAGGGAATGTGTGACTCCAGGTAAGATTCTATTCAGGGAGAAAAATTTAGTTCATTCATTCCTTGGTTCTTTATTCAAAAGGCATGTAGGGGACACATGTCACATTCTAGGCATTGCACTAAAACTTAAGTACAGGCTTCCAGTCTTAAGGAATTTTCATTGTAGAAGTGGGACATAGAAAAGCTAACAAGAGCCAAAGCAAATTATAAAGGGAATCAATATAGATTTTAGCAGAAAACAAAGGAGGAACTGGCAATTCATATACAGAGATAAAGAAAAACAGTTTTCACAGGAGGTTGGCATGACTTTATCTATGGTTGTGTCAGATGATTAGGAGTTTGGAGGAAAGATACTTGCCTTTCTTCTCTCTGCTCTTCTCAGCCCAGGGAGAAATGGCCTCAGTAAGGGGGATTCAAATACCTACAAAAGCTTTACTTTTACTGCCTCCCATGACACAAGACACAGAGGTGACATTAATCAAATGTCAGACGAATGAAGAGTGAATAAGAGAATGGAATGCCTTTGCTTTCGAGATCGGAGTCAAAAGGCAGTATGAATCAGATCTTGTGAGGTTATCAGAAAGCAGAACTAATTCTAGCAGAGGAAGGGAAGGCTCCACAGAAGAACATGAGTCTTAGAGGAACAGGAGGAGCTTGCCAGGGGGATGACTAAAGGATTTTTCAGTAGACACAGTTGCATAGAGTCTGTGGGCTGAGAGAGGATGGCTGTGTTGGTGGGGTGACATGGCAAGGTTCAAGTTCAGGTGGGGAGAGGACTTTGGTGATGTGGCTGATGAAGCTGAGACAGTGAAAAGGTTCATTTGTATGCAATACCAAAAAGGAAAGGAAAACCATACAGGAGATTCTAAGGAGACGGGTGTACTTGAAGCCTTTATGAGACTCATTTGTTAGGGTCCATCTCTATTCCCCTGAACACCTTCCTTCTTGACTTATTTCATTCATTTCTCCACAAATTGTTGAAGTCATTCTATCATTCCGTTTTACTAAAGGATAAGCCAAAATTGAAGAACATAATAACATCCCAAAGGACACTGAAATACTAAGAATAAGTGGAATGGGAGTCAATAAAAAGTGACATTTGCCTACACAAATATTCACAGTTCTGAGAAGCCCTGGAGCAGATGAGTGGAGGCAGGTATGTTACTGATTGAGCTTGAATTTGGTGGTGATGGCTCACAAATTTTTCATCAGACTTCCATAACAGCAATCTGCTTAGTAGGATGAGAAGATAAGAAGATATTCTTTAGAGTCATCCATAGTTAGATTTTGACCGCACATGTGTGGGTTATTGGAAAGGCTTCTAGCATCATGACAATGTAATTGACAATGTATTTATTAAATTCCCCCACCTCATCTTAATAGAACAACTTGCTTTGTTGGAATAAATCTTTTATTGTATCATTCCAAAATATAGCTGCAAAAGTTCTGTAAGGGATAATTCTAGGTGACAGAGTCAACATATTTTCAGATTTTAGCAGCTGCCAGATATGTGTTCCTCCTAGAATTGATCTATTAAACAGACTCAGGGCCAATATAGTGCCTCTGAGGATGATTCTCAGATTTCTACTAAAATGCTTTCTTCTAAAACTTTGTTTTCATCATTTTCAAAGACATAACACTTACCATACCTGTACTTTGCAGCAAGGACAAAATTCCATTTATTTTATCTCTATTAATCTGTCAAACCAGACAGCTTCTGGGCTGCAGTTAACTTCTGCAATCAATGATGATGAGCAAATGATTGGATAAGCATATTTCCTGGGTGTTATCCCATCTTCTTTAGAAGATAATATTTTTAAGCCCTTCAGAAACTTCCTTTTACAAAAGATAAGTTGATTGGAAGTATTGTAATTTCTTAATGTCACATTTTCCAGTGCAATATTTCACAACATAGCATAAGAAATTGGAAATCTGAGCTGTGTCATGTACTAGTTGTATGGCTTTGGATAAATCAAGCATTTCTGGACATTTATATCTTCTTTATTTCCTTCCTTCCCTTCTTCCTTCCTTCCTTCTTCCTTTCCTTCCTTCCTTCTTTCCTGTCATGCTGGGGATGGAACCCAGGGCTTTGCACATGGTAAGTACTCCCTTTCTCAATGAACTGCATCCCCCAGCCATTCTCCTTCATTTTTAAGAGGTATAATGTTTCTTTGCTTGCTTTTTATTTTTTGGGATAGGATCTTTCTATTTAGCACAGGCTGGCCTAAAAATCATTAGGTATTCCAGGTTCATCTTGAACTTATAGTTCTCCTGCCTCAGCCTCTTGAATGCTAGGATTACAGGCATATAACACCATGCCCAGTTTATAATGATTTTTTTTTTACCTTCCACAATTGTGGTAAGAATTTAATAAAATATCTTGGAAAACTTTTGAAAACTAGGTCATCCTAACCAAAGGTAAGATACACATATGACTTTGAGACTTTCTCAACATCAAGAATGAATTATGCATGTATTTTTGGATACAAATCATTCTTAGTATCAGTAAGTATTCCTCACCATCATATTACTATTAACTTTATGTATTTTTCTGCTACTCTAATAGCACCAAGTGGTTTGAGGGCAAGGCCATTGTCTTATTTATTTTGATCATGGAATGTTGCAGAATTCCAAAGGGACCTGGGACTTAAGAAACACCTTATTAGTACCAGTATTTGGACTCAGTGGAATCCTTTCCAAAGACTGAGCCTCGAACAAAGAAAGCTTGGTTCTATTATAGGGTCTCTGAAGGGGGAGGGCTTACAAAAGTGGTGACAAGGGGGGAACAGACAAAGCAAGGTTATAGAAGAGGGTGGAGGGTGGTCAGGTGGTAGTTATCTCTTACAACTTACAGGAGGAGAAGTAGAGGATTTAAATTCCTCCAGGATGGAACAAAGACATATATATTGTATATAGTAAGCAGTTCTATTAAACTAAAAGAGCTCTGTGTTTAGCAGAATTCACTAGGTCATTTGTAAGAAAGCAATGTGATTCAGACACATTATTTGTAACAAGTAACCTTTAGCTGAACAAATAGAGCTTTAAAAGAACAAATAGTGCTTTAATAAGGAACAAGTTAAGTAACCTTTAGCTGAACAAATAGAGCTTTAATAGATCAAATAGTACTTTAATAAGGAACTACTGGCTTACCTGAAAGAGGCAGGGAAGTCTTTCTTTGAGATCCTATTTCAGGCATTGTTATAAAAAAGGAACTGTTATAACAAATGAGGTTAGGCAAATAATAAAGGAGGACAACTTTGTTGTTGATAATTTTCCATCTGCCTTTAATTATTACCCACATCTCTGCCCCTTTCTCCCTTTTCTCTCTGGAATAGTCTCTCAAGCAGGTACTTATTAATTCTTAATAAATTGGAACATTATATGGTGCGGCTGCATAGATGCAAACTTTGGAAAGGAGGAAACTCTAAAGTCCCCAAAGAGAACATATAATAGTATAAATTCAGTCAGTATTTCAGGTCCTGAAATTCAGGATGGATATTCAACAAAGGTGGTTGTTGTTAGGTGCCGTCCAGTCAGTGTCCAACTCATAGCAACTCTATGTACAACAGAAGAAATAGTTTTGTTAATACTTTTATTCATAGGGTTTTCAATGGCTGATTGTTTATTGGGAGTAGGTTGCTGGGTCCTTCTCCCAAGCCTACAGCACCTGGTGTTCCCGGCAGTCTCCCATCCAAGTACTAACCAGGCCTGACCCTACTTAGCTTCTGAGATCTAATGGGATCAGATGCCACAGTGATATGGCAACAGGCATTCTACAAATAAGAGCTCTTAAAATGATATCAAAGATGAATGCTAAGGCACATGCCCAGCAGCTTAGGAGGCAGACACAAGAAGATCATGAGTTTGAGGACAGAGGAAGCCTGTGTAACTTAGCAAGATGCTATCTCAAAATCAAAAAGTAAAAATGAGTCTGGGGGAACAGCTCAGTGGTAGAACATTTGCCTAGCATTAGTGAGGCTCTGGGTTCAGCTGCCTAGTACTGAAAAAAAAATCATATCAAAATGTGGCACTCTTCTTTTAGTCTTCTATTTTTTTAAAAATCAGGTATCCCAACCTCAACTCTGTATTCAGATTGATTTGAAGGCTGGGCTCCATGGTTCATGCATGTAATTCTAGCCACTTGGGAAACTGAGGCAGGAGGATCCCATGTTGGAGGCCAGAGACAGCCTGTACAACATAATGATGTCCTATTGTAAAATAAAAAATAATAATAAAAGGGGGGTGGTTGGGGGTTCTGTTCAGTGATGGAGCACTTGCCTTGCACATGTAAGACCCTGGGTTCAACCCCTAGTACTGAATAAAATGAGATTTTGGTAAGGTTGATTATGATAATACAATTAAAATAATGCAAAAGTAAGGAATTAAAGAAAGAAAAACAAAGATAATGAAATGTATAGTGCTGATTTGGGAATTACTGAAAAAAATAATTGGGAATATATCTTCTTGAGAAATATGTGCACATAAAAAAGGAGGAGGCCATATTTTAAAAGGAGAAACTTTATAATTTTTTCTAACCACTTTTTAAATATTCTGAAGTTTTACTACCTACTAAAATAAGTTTATGGACTACAGTTTGCAAAAATGTTCCAAAATGCATATAGCAAATTGTGCTACTCATTTCACATTTTCATTCTGCTTACTAGACATAATTACTGCTGGTATAGAAATATTAAGCTTCTGAAATTCTAAGTACTTTGTTATTTTAAAAGGCAGATATTTCACTTATGTAGATGTTTCTTTTTATATATGCTTTTCTCATGAACTTAAGTCTGTAAATTCAGAAGCACCAGGGAACACATTTTAAATATTAGAATAAAGATGTGAATGCTTCTGAAAAGTGCTCTGTGTTTTGATAAAGGATACCTTAAACAAATTACTAGAAACGAAAGTGAAAATCTCTTACAAAGAAGTCAATTTGATGAGTTAGAGATTAGTATGCAATTTGAAAAAAAAAGTTGCACTTTCAAAATTTTCATGGTGCTTTGTTTTTAAAGCTCATCTCTTTAATAATTACAATTCTTCACTTTTCATCGTGAGCTCTGTCATTTCACAGTAAAAATGTGTCCTAAGAGATAGGGTAAGTCTATTTGGAATTTGGTACATCATCAGTGTTTTCACACAATATCAATCTGTGTGGGGATCAGCAGTTCCAATGTTTCTATTGTCCTAGGTGCCTATTTTCAAAACCAGAAGAAATTAATAGAATCAAAATAGTAAAATTGTGATAGGGATTCATTTATAAAAGTACATCTAGAGTTGTTCTTAAAAGATTCTAAACTTAAAAAGTCTTTGCAAGTAGAGCAAACAGCATGAAGGTTCATAAAAAATTAAATTAAAATTCTTAACCTATATCTTTACTTATTTTACAAAAGTAATTGAAGTTTTGAGAAGTAAAAGAATTTGCCCACCACCCCTTTTTCTTTATAGTAAAGTCAGGGTAAGAACTTTAGTGTTCATTTTACCAGTCCCTAACGATTCATGGTATGGAAACTTATAAAAAATGCATAATATACCTGGAAAATGTATATGTAGCATAACAAAAGGTAATTTTAATTTAACTTGGAAACATGATGTTGGAACACACTGGCAAAATCCGTATTTTACTTTTAGGATGGTATCAGTCCGAGAACAGAGGACAGAAGAATCCAAGGCAGCTTATGGGGAGAACTAACAGATGACCACTTTTGTCTCAGGGACAAGAACAAAGTAGGAACAGAGACAAAGTCTAAAATTTTTGCTTTGTTTTTATAATTGTGGACTTATAGAAGTTGATTGTTTTGAGGACTGTAGTCTACCACCACCATAAGAAAATGGTAAACTCGAGACTTCTTCTTTAGATGATAGAGTAAAAACAGACTAGATTTACTCTCCTACATGAAACAACTAAAGGACCACACAAATTACATAAAATAACAGCTTTTAAAAGTTTTGAAATTAGGAGAAAAAGATAATGGTTCCTAAGCATGGTAAACTGACAAGGTCAGCTCTATTATTCCCCCAGATAGATGCCTAGAGAAAGAAATCTCAGATGATGACTCAGGGAGGGTATTTAAAGGCAGAGCCTGGTGGCCTTCCTGATTTGAAAATATGGAGGTAGAAATCTGGGAAAGGCAAAGTGGCTTTTTTTGGAGCAGAAAGGAGAGAGCTACATGTAGAGGTTTGGAGATCTGTGGGCATTCCCTGGAGGGATTACCTTAGTACTGACCAGTACCTATTGAAAACTACCTGACAATGGAAAAGATCAACGTGAAAGGATGAGAGAGAAAAATGGCCAGGGTTTAAACAGCCCTGAGAATAGCACATCTTTCTAAATATCTCAGAGTGTGGGTTACTTAGGGTACTTAGAAAGGTTTTGTTTCATCCGTGAAGCAAAAATAGCCTAACTCCAAATATTAACTAACAGAGCTTAAAGGAAAGAGCCAAAAGATTAAAACTGCTTCCAAGTAACTTAACTCAATCCCAGAGCAAAACTGGAAATTTTTAGGAATTTAAAAATTTCCAACTAGGAGAATTCATAATTTTTGGTATCTTTTAAAAATTGCCAGGCATGCAAAGAAGTATTAATGTACAATTAATCATGAGCAGATAAACCATTTATTGAAGACCTACTCAGAAATAACATGGATAATGTGGTAGATAAAAGTATGGAAGAGCATTGTTGTTGTTAGGTGCCATTGAGTCAGGTCCAACTCATAGCGACCCTGTATACAACAGGGAAGAACATTAAAGTATTAAAATTGCATTCCATTTATTGAAAATACAGAAGTAAGATGAGTATTCTAAGTGGAAACATTAAGATATAAAAAAGAGATGAAAACTGCTATGCCTGAAATGAAAAACAGACTGGATGAGATAATGACAAATTAGATATTGTGAGAGAACGTTTACCACTAGAAACTATAAAAATAAAACATTCAGACAGGGAAACTGAAAATAAAAATTAAAAAAAATCTGATGGGAAATAAGCCAAGTGCTAAAAGACAATTATCATGTGATCTCACCTATTTGTGGGATCTAAAAAAGAACTAATAGAAACTGAGAATATAATGATAATTACTAGGAATTGGTGGTGAGGAATGGAGAGATGTTGGTCCAAGGATAGGAAATTTTAATTAGAAGGAATCCATTCAAAGAATATTATTCAAAAAAGTGGCTATAGTTGATATCAATATATTATATACTGGAAAACTGTTAAGAGAGTAGATCTGAAGTATTTTCAGACTCCAGAAATGGTAAGTGAATTAATGTACATGTGAATTAGCTCAATTTAGCCATTTTACAATGCATACATCTTAACATATCATGTATATCATCACCTATCGAACTCTATTAATGTCTACAATTTTTTTTTACTTTAGAAAAACAAATTGATGAATTAATAAGTATTAATAGCACATAAGTGCAGTGTGGAGGTAATTCAAGTTGCCAAATATATGTGTAACTTGGGTCTCTGAAAAGTGTGGGTGGTAAGAAATTTAAGGTTGCATATTAAAAACCTGCAGCTGACATTATTTTTAATGGAGGAAAACTGAATCTTTCCCATTATGATCAAGAGCAAGGTGAAGATACCTGTTTCAACAATTTCTATTCAACATTTCCTGGAGGTTTGAAGATATGTAGTAAGGCAAAAAAATGAAGTAAAATATATCTAAACGAGAAAAGAAAAAGTTAAACTTTCATTTCTAGGTGATGTGATTATCTCCACAGAAAATTGGATGACATCTCCAAAAAGCTAAAGAAAGAATAAATGAGTTTAGTATAATTTCAGGATATGTATTCAATTATACAAAATTTATTATTTTTTAATATGCTAGCAACAGACATTGGCTGTGCTTTAATATCCTAGCAGCAGATATTATAATAAACTGAAATTTACAGTACATCAAAGGTGTAAAATCCTTAGGGCTAAATATGATAGATGTGTAAGATCTGTGCATGAAACCACACAATATTGCTGAGAAAAATTGAAGAAGACCTAAATAAATAGAAACCAGTACCACATTCATGAATCAGAAGATTTCATTTCTCCCATTCCTGACCTGTGCGCTTGACACAAATTCAAACAAAAATCTGGTGGATTTTTAAAATATATTGACAACCTGTCAATTCAAGGTTTCTTATAAAGCTACAAATACCTAAACAATGTGATATGGCATCAAGATAGACAACTAGATTAATGGAACAAAACAGTTCAGAAGTAAACCTATACACATACAATTGATGTACTGTACTGGCGATGAACCCAAGGCTTTGTATATGGTAGGCGATGAACCCAAGGCTTTGTATATGGTAGGAAAGTGCTCTATCACTGAGCTACATCCCCAGGAGTCCTTGGTTTTTGAGACAGAGTGTCACTACGTAGTTCAGGCTGACCTTAAACTCACTGTGTAGCTCAGGTTGGTGTTGAATTTGCAAGCGTTCCACCTCCACATCCCAAGTGCTGGGATTACAGGTGTGTTCTTTCTCAGCCTCTTTGGATTTTCAACCATGTTGCAAAGATAATTTTGTCTTTCCACAGTCAAAGGAATTGGGGCAGTGTTTCAGCAACTGATCCTGGAGAAACTGGATATTCATATGTTAAAAAAAATTTGAGACAAAACGAAACAAAATATTTCAACTCATTCCTTGTATCATACACAAAAATAACTCAAAATTGAAGGAAATATTTGTATAAGAAATAAAAATACTTTATAGAATATAATCCCTTACAACTATTGCTGTTGTTGTTGTTAGGTGCCATCGAGTTCGTGTCAGACTCATAGAGACCCTACATATAACAGGTGAAAGAGTATTGTTGCTGCTTCTCTGCTATTCATAGGGTTTGTAATGGGTGATTGCTTTTTGAGAGTAGGTTGCTGGGTTCTGCTCCCAAGCCTACAGCACATGGTGTTCCCAGGCGTTCTCCCATCCAAGGACTAACCAGGTCCTGCACTGCCTAGCTTCCAAGGTCTGACAAGATATAGACACCAGAGTGAAATGATTGTAGATATAATATTTGTTATTTTCACCAAACTAATACACTGAATGACTATTCCAAAAGATAGTGCTAATAACCATAAGGGGGACAATAATAATTAGTAATAGTATCAATTTAGACATAAACAACACATTATATATAAGAATACTTTATAGTCTTCAAACATTTAGAGGTATATTTTGCCTCTTTAGTCACTGTAACAACCTTGTGAGAATGCATTATTATAATAATTTTCCAAATGAGTCAACAGAGAGCTAGAGTAAATGACTTGCCTGGTGCCACCTAACAAGGAGATGGCAGAGCCAAGACATATACACTTGTATGACTTGTGAAATACCTTCAGATGTTGTCCTCATGTACATGTTCTTAGGGAGCTTCCCTTGCATTGCATTTTCATTTTCATCTAATAGAACTAGTGATAAAATGCCATAGAAAAGGTAGAAACAAGAGGCTGGGGATCTCAGAAGGAGATCATATGTTGGAGGAGATATAAAAGGAACTTTCAAAATGCTAAATTTTTAATTTGATATTGCATTATCTCACTATGTAGGTCTAGAAGAGCTGCAGCTGTAGCCCTGTGGCATCCAATCCTGTCAGATCTTGGAAGCTAAGCAGGGTCAGGCCTGGTTAGTACTTGGATGGGAGACCGTCTGGGACCACCAGGTGCTGCAGGCTTGGGAGAAGGACCCGGCAACCCACTCCCCCCAAAAAATCAATATACCATTGAAAACCCTATGGACAGCAGAGGAGCACTGACAACAGTGTTTCATCTGTTGTATGTAGGGTCGCTATGAGTCAGATACTGACTCGACGGCACCTAACAACAACAACAACAGATCTAGAAGGAGGAGACATTGCAGTTGGAAGGAATTTTATGATAGGAAGCATAAAGCTAATAAAACACAGGGCAGACTTAAAGGGATTACATGTAATTCATTGTTTTTTTGTTTATTTTTTGTTTGTTTTATTTTGTTTGTTTTTAGAATAGGCCTGTGCAAGGGAACAGGAAAAAAAAAACTTCAAAAGGCAGGTTAGGTTTGGGAGGAAGAAAGTGGTGAGCTTTGGAGCTGTGTGTAAAGGAAAGCTATTTTAGCTAAGTATCATATATCATAGAGTATTATTCAGCTATAAAGAAGGACAAAGTTACAGCACTTGCTGGAAAACAGATGGAACTGGAGATCCTCACTTTAAGTGAAATAAGCCAAACACAGGAAGACAAATATGACATGTTTTCTCCCACATTGTTGCTGGAACTGGGGATGTCTGGGTGCTGGGCCCCTGGACTTGCTGCCCAGGAATGACTTTCACACAAAGGCAAGCAAAAGTGAGGAAGTTTCTTTAAATGAACAGAGAAGAAAAGCCTCCATAGTATGGAAGGGGTCCTGAAAATGCGTAGCCGAAGTAGAGCAGTTGCCTAGGGGTTTTATAGTCCTTTTTCCTCTGGGTTGCACTATATGGGCTGGCTTCCATAGATTGGTCCTCACTTAGCAGAGATATGTATGTTGGTCCAATAAAATTACAGGGTCAGTTTCTACCTAAAGACCAACTGATCAGTGATTTTTAGCCTTATCATCTGTGTGCTTTTCTGAAGGATGGTACTCATTTTGAGGAAGTAAACTTTGTGAACTTCTGGTGGCTTCGATGAAACTCATGTAGCGTAACCATTTCTTTGTTAATACTTTACCTCAGTGACCTCCCATTCCCCTGCTCTGCTTTTCTGATTTAACCCTTTCAATATGTGGATGTTAGATTTCCCAACATAGTCAACATCATAGCATATAGGTCATGAAAGTAGAAGGGGGACTATCTAGACAGAGAAAAGGGGAGAAATGGTAGTAAAGAAAGGGGGAGGGGGCAATAAGAAAGGGTAATGGGAAGAGAAATATCACATTTTTCTCTTAAAGGCGAAATATGGATTTATACAGATAAGCAACAGAAGGGGGACAATTAGCAGGATTAGAAGAAAGGAGGGGGATCATGACAGGGTAATGGAGGAGATCAATGTGAACAATGTACCATGATACACCTATATGGAATGTCACAATGAAACTTATTAAACTGTACACTACTAACTAAAAATTACTAATAAAAATCATAAAAATAAACTTGTGAAAAAGAAAGAAGCTTAATACAGTAGTTAAGTATAGATTGGATTAAAGAGGAAGAACAATAAATCAAGAAGAAACATTGGAAAGCTGAGTTATGATGGCGCTTTGAGAATGGAGCTATGTGGATAATAAATCTAGAGTACTTTTCACAACAGTAGAAATAATTTTGAGGAGAGGTAACAAAGTCACTCTTTGATTGATATCTATCTATCCATCCATCTTCTTTCTAACTAACAATCTATCATCTATTCATCATCCATCTCTGTCATTTTCTATCACCTTTCTTTTGATTATTAGTTTGGGGCTGAGCTTGGTGCTAAACATATTTTGTTTTACTTGAAATTTCTAACTTTATTGCCAAAGTTTGAACAGAAGTCCTTCATTCCTTCTATGTAAAAAGAGAGATAGCAAGATCCCATCAAGTAGAGTTATAATTAATGGAATGATGGGCTACAATACGTACCATAATCATTTGTTATATTCAACACTTAATATATATGATAATACACATATGCACTGATAGGCAAGTGTATAAATACATCTGCAGATGAGTCATTGATTCTGATGACTGTGATCTGATTTAGGAACTAATCACAGTCCTGACAGTGACAGATTATTGGAAGCATTATCCTGCAGGAGGAGTTAATGTTTCGTGCTTTCTGTGTTCTCTTCCACTGACTTTGATGCTTACTTCTAGCCTGAAGTGCCCTCAAATTTCTAGGTCCTCCATAGGATGCTCATTTTGGATCTATCTATCAAATGCTCTTAGTACCAAGAAATCTTCCTAATTTATCTCTTTTACCAAACAAGTCATGTTTTATTCTTGATTGGTTAAAGAGATGGCTTTTTCAGATGAAGAGATTTTCATTGATCTGAAGTTGTTAATAGCTCTCAAATTTGAATATGCGTCAGAATCAGGTTGGGCCCCACTCCCAGAGTTTCTGATTCAGTAGGCATAGAGTGGGATTTGAGAATATGTCTTTCCAACTTTCCAGGTGATGCTGCTCGTGTTGGGGAAGGCCCCAAGCAGGCAGACTTCTTGTTTGAACTAATGGATTATATGACCAAGCTACCAAATAATGCATTGGGTGCTAAGAGAAACTTTCAGTAGTTTTTAAAGAAAATAAGGGTAATAACATGGCATCCAGTGACTTGTACCATTAACAAAAATTAGAGAGCCTAGAAGAGGTTTCCCTCCTCAAGTTAGTCTCTACATTCTTTATTCCATAGAAATTTCTGGGTGTGCACTCCACTAACTTCTCCGAGTCCATATGCATCAGCAATTGAATGCCTATTCCCACACAAATTTTATTTCAATTTCTATTCCCTTTCTAGAGGTGTAAGAAATTGAAAGATAATCCCTATCTTCTTGGGCCACCCCACTGATCAATGTGCTGCAACTAGGCTTGAAAGGATGAAAATTTCATAATTGTTGGAGTTGATACCACTGCATAAGAGAGCTACTGACCTATACCTCAAACCTCAGGGCTAGTTGTTTTTATAGTCCTGAGTGAATACAGATGAAATGAAGGGGAAATTCATCTTCACTGGTGCAGGGTTGCCCCATTCTTCTGAACAGTTCAGATGATTATGTTTCTTCTGAATTTTCCACATAATAACTTTAATTTCCTACTTTATTTTGCATGCATATGCCTGGACAGAATCCAACAGCTGTACTTTCAGATAATTATCAGAAGTATCTTGGAACAATTGGCCATTGCATGGAAATTCGTGTTTTGAAAAGTGAGTAGTTATATGCACAGGTATCAAACAGTATGTCTACTAAAGTACTCATTTGAACAGATTATGAATAATTGCCCCAAAATTACACAGAGCTTTTCTTGAATGTCCCACATGTTGAGTTCCAGCCCAACACAAGCTGGGTTTCAAAGTCTCCTTTTAATGGCTAAAAGCCTGCTGAAAATGGTTCTTCTGAAGACATTTGTCACAGTATCACATACTTACATCTCCCTTGCTGCACTCTGAATCTCCTCTATTCTGTGCAGAAAACTCATATGCTTTACTTTTTTTCCTTTTACAGCATTTCTCTGTCTCTGAGAAATCTCATTTGGGTCTTCGCTATTATGGCATGTTATCTTTTTACACATCTATATTCTGCCACGCCTGCAGCGGTAGCCCTGTGGCGTCGACCCTGTCAGATCTCGGAAGCTAAGCAGGGTTGGGCCTGGTTAGTACCTGGATGGGAGACCGCCTGGGAACACCAGAAGCTGTAGGCTTGGGAGAAGGACCTGGCAACCCCCTCCCAAAAATCAATCTGCCATTGAAAGCCCTATGAACAGCAGAGAAGCACTGACAATAGTGTTTCCCCTGTTGTACAGAGGGTCGCTATGAGTCGGATACCGACTCGATGGCACCTAACAACAACAACAACAACAAATATTCTGCCACATTTTAAAATAAGTTATTCTTAATGTAGATTTAAACTTTCTTGACTTTTTTGCCACCATCAAAAAGTGAGTGTGTATGAATTTGGCAGAAAATCAAGAAACTGGTGGAAAAAGGTATTTTACAAACTCATATTATGCTTTCCAATTATTTTTGTATACATGTCCTTGTTTTGTCCATTTTAACAAAGAATTTCTGGAAACAAAATGTTTACTGTCATATATTTTTATTTAAATTGATAGTCAAAGTGTTAATATTTAATTTCTTATCAATTGTCTCACCTGTCTGAAACTTGGTAGATATGTTAAAAATAAATTAAAACAGAAAACTATTGGATTCAATAGTGGATACTTGTCATGACTGTCCAATAGCCATAGGGTCAGCAGATGCAAAAAGGATTAGTCCACACCAAAAACACACAATTTTGCTTCTTTTTTCCCACCCTGCAATTTCTTTAAGTATTAGGTCCTGTATGCAAAGGGAATAGCTGGATCATTAGCTCTTTGCGGAAATGGCCAAAAATCACCTAGGGAACGAAAAGCTGGAGGACTTGCTGCACAGCTAGAAAAGGTCACAACTCTTAGAGATCTATAGTCAACAATGTCAACAGAGGCTTCATGCCAAGAAGGCTTAGCATGAGTTCAATTACAAGGCCAGTGATGTAATAAGATCACTAATTCTGGATGCCTAAAGCTTGAAGGGCGTGCAGCCGTAGCCCTGTGGCATGAGATCCCACCAGATCTCAGAAGCTAAGCAGGGTTGGGCCTGGTTAGTACTTGGATGGGAGACCGCCTGGGAACACCAGATGCTGTAGGCTTGGGAGAAGGACCTGGCAACCCACTCCCAAAAATCAATCCGCCATTGAAAACCCTATGAATAGCAGAGAAGCACTGACAATAGTGTTTCACCTGTTGTATGTAGGGTCACTATGAGTCGGACACCAACTTGATGGCACCTAACAACAACAACAACAAAGCTTGAAGAGCTTCCTTTTTTGTAAACATGAGAACATGTCAAGAGAGTGAGGCACCCTGACTCTATGGGGGAAGGGCAAGATTGCTTTGCATGTAGGATCCTTCCAGATCTTGCCTTTTTTGATTGTGACTTATTTTGAGATGGGATCTCATCATGTGGTCAGGCTGGCCTCAAATTCATCATCTTCCTGCCTCAGCCTCCTTGTGTGCCACCTCTGTGTGTGTGCCACCATGCCAGACTCCAGACTTTCTCTCATATGTCTTTTTCATGGGGAATTGTTCCATGGGGGATTTTCCCCATAAGCTGTGGAAACTGTGCTAACCCCTGATAGGGTCAGAATTGAATTGGATTACGAGACATTCAGTTAATTCCAGAACAAGAATAAACAAAATATATGAATATAAAGGTCTACAGCCATACCACTCTGGTGTCTGATCCCATCTGATTTTGAAAGCTAAGCAGGGTCAGGTGTTGTGAGTCCTCAGATGGGACATTGCCTGGGAATACTAGTACTGTAGGCTTGGGAGAAGGACCTGGTTGCCTACTCCCAAAACAACCAGCCATTAAAAACCCTATGAAATAGCCGAGAAGCCCTGACACAGTGTCAGGTAGTGTTTTATTCTATTGTACATAGGGTGGCTATGAGTTGGACCCAACTCAGTGGAATCCAACAACAACGACAAAAACATGGATGTAAAGAAAGCAAAAAGTTTACCATCTGTGGAACCTTATCAAAAGGTCCACAGGTAACAGGCACTTATAAATGACCTTTGCTAAAAAGCTTTGGCTCTTTATTTGGACCCCAAAGTTTCCTGTTCCAGAACCCCAAGAGGCATCTGAAGGTCTCCAACCCTTCTTGATCAGAAGCCACTTTGGATCTGGAAAACATTAATCAATAAATAGCTCTTTGACAAAGGACTACAAACAACCCCTCCAGTGGTGACAATCACAACTTCTTGGAACTACCCTGTAAAACCAAAACTGAAATAATGGTCAACAAGATCACATCCTGATCAGGATTGCTTAATTATGCACCCCTCTTACCCCTGCCCTCAATTCTTCCTGTACTTAAACCCGGAGCTCATGCCAGTTCCCCAAAGACAGAGTTTGGGCTCACAGGTCTCCTTTACCTGTTTCCCTTCAATTAATCAAATTGACTAATTTTTTTCTGCTTTTCATCATTGCTCATCTCTTTAATTGGCATCTTGGGAATGAGTGGTGGAACCTCATTTTGGGAATTGGAGCTTTTCTCTAAACTCGTATAACCCACTGAAAGAGAAATTTTAGTAAGAAATAAACCCAGAAACATAAAAAGAGTTGAATGCATATAGTATAAAGATTGATGATAAAGGGTGATTTTTGTTGCCAATACTAATGAACTCTTCAGAAATAAAAGCCAAAATATGTTATTGCTGAAAAGAGCTATAATTAAAATTTTGGATACGATAATGATGCAAGAATGTAGTTTCAAGGATGATTAAGTCAGATCATTATGTCCTTGGTTTGATTGGAAAGAAGACGGAAATTTCAATTAATTTCAGAGTTTGTTCAGAAACTACAGAGATAACTAACTGAAGTTCTATTGATTAAAATCATAGAAGCTATTGTATTATTTCTAAAATAAGAACAAAAACAGAATAAAGAGTATGTTGAATCTTTAATGTAAAGATGAGCAAAGTTGAATAGAATAGAATAAAATAAAATGTCTGCCAAATAAGGACCTAAAATAAGGTTACATAAATAAATTCATGTAATTTAGCTTTATATTAGTAAGTAAAAAGAAATTAAATTCAGTGATTCAGTACAGAATCTTTATGACTGGTTTAGAACCTTTATGACTGGTTAAAAAGTTGTTTTTTTTTCTTTCAAGAAATGATTGAAAACAAAATCAGAAAGGAATATTTTACATTAAGTGTGAAAAAAATATACACAGGCAGATACTGTCCAAAATTGAACTTCCATGGCAATTTAACTTCACATAAAATGACACTTAAGAATTTAATGCAAAAGTATTAATAAAGATAATAAATATCACAGACTAAGTTTAAGAGAAAGTCACTAAAAACTATCTTAAACTTCACAACAAAAAATGTAAG
>VMDO01027096.1:0-25751 GCA_007922755.1 Pedetes capensis
GTTGCCATGGCTCTCCTGCCAGCGCCCCCATTCATTTCTTAAAGTCCCAGGCATCCCTCCAGTCTGGCTCCAATGCCACCTCATCCACAAAGGCTCACAGATCACCAAGGTCATGGATGAGTGGCCTATCTGCTGAATTCACATGGCACTTATGTGTCACGTTTCTGGTCCTTACACCTGCCTGGGAATATTCCACTTTCCTGTGAACTTGCTCTTCCCACTGGCTCCCTCTCCATGGGGACACCCAGGGCTGGCTCTGTGCCTCCCCCTAGGCCACTGCTCCCCTTGAGGGATCTTCTCCAGAGGACTCTGCCCTTTGGAGTTGCAGTGATCCCTTTCTGTCCCCAACCCCCACTCCGTCCCCAGGTGCAGGGCAGGAAGCACTCCTCTGCTCTTCCTAGCTGCAGGTATGGTGGGTGACACCTAACCGCATGTCCCCACACATCACACCCACCTTCCTAACAGTCCTTTGCTGAAGAACTCTCCTCAACTGTTCTAGGATGCTAGTGGCAACCCTCACCTGCGGTCATAGAAGGTGAAGTACTTGGCCCTCCTTGGACCATGACCTTGTGGATCTGTGGTCAGAAAAGAGGTCCTCCCCCACCTCCCACCTCCACCTCCTGGGAAATCCTACCCACAGTTGGCAGCGTCTCAACATAAACACCAGCCACTGTTTGCTGGGAACAGCTGCGGTGGCTGCACCAGCCAGGATTAGGCGTGCAGGACTGGGAAACAGCCCAGGAGACGGAGCCCCACCCCATCTCCTCACTCACACTGTCTGTACCGCTCTAGGAGGCCCCCGGGGAGGACCACCCTCACCTCGGCAGACAGAGGGCAGCTTTCTACAGTCTCAGCAACCACAACAGACTCAAGGCACTCCACTCTTCCTGCTGGGCTCAGAGACCTCCGAGACCTGGGGTTTGTCTCCGCCAAATGACACATCTCACTGGCTGAAAAGTGCCAAAGCAGTGGTACAACTGGGCCATGTGCTTCTCTCCAGCCAGAGTGACTGTGACCCAACAGGGAAGGCCAGCCTTGATGTAATCCCAAGGGAAGAAAGGTGGAAGTAAATCATAGCACAACACTGGCCAGGCTAATTCCATTTTGTAAGCTACAAACTCTACGCATCCGTGCAGCTGTGCTTCTGGGAGGGTCTGGAAAGGAAAAGCACAAACTATCAACCCCCTCGGGGAGATAGGGGAGGGAGTCTTTCATTTCATTTTGCTTTTTGGAAAGAGTCTTATTAGGTAGCCCAGGCTGGCCTCAAACTCATGATCCTCCTGCCTTAGCCTCCAGAGTCCTGGGATTCTAGTGGCCCCCGCCATGCCCGGCTCCTCACTTAGTATTTTTTAAAGAAAAGCCTAAATCTTGGCAGGCCTCTGCACCGTCACCTTCACTCTTCAGCAAGAGGCCAAGCTTTGGGTGAGCAGTTGCCGGTGGCAATGGGCCAACCTACGGGTTTTGCTTTTTCCTCTGGCTGGTTTGCTGTGCACACTTATCCCACCTATCCCCAGAAACAGGAAGTGTGTGCTCACTAGATTGTGGGAGCCAGGGTCCTGCACGCACAGGCCTAACCATGCACATCCAAGAAAAAGCCAGGCAAATTGGCTGCTCAGGTGCCCGGCTGGGGCACCAGGCCCTGGACTATCCGCTCCTCCTGACCTACCACTCGACGTCTTCCCCTCTTTGCCCCCAGTCCTGGTCATTTCCGCTAGCAGGAAGTTGGAAGTTTGTGGACTCCTGAAGTCCCCGCTGCATAAAGAAAGTAAGTGGGCTCGACGGCTTCCGGCGTGGAGATGCTGGGTGGACACCAGCGGGTGCAATGAGAGGGCGCCGTGATGCCTGGAGCTGGTCTGGAGCTGAGCCCTCACCAAGCAGTCAGTCCCCCAGGCCCCCACCCAAGGCTGTAGGTCCCTGCTAGCTCGCTGGAAGGGCTCCGCTGTATTGAATGACATCTTGGAAGTCAAGATGTCATTTCCACAGTGATCAAGGGACACCTGAAGGAAATAAGTGTGGACCACTTAGACAATATTCACCCACCACGCCCCACATGGCCCTGGGGGTCAAACCCAGGGCCTTGCGTGTGCTAGGCCAGGGCCCTCCCACTGAGCTACCTGAGGCCCTTGATAAGATCAGCTACAAGAAGGCAACAGAATGAGCTCAAGGTGCAGAAGAGCCCCAGGGGCCTCCCTGAAGTCTGCACTCTGGAGAATCCCTCAGTGCCAGACTGGTCGCCAGCTGCCCGGTGCAGGAGTAGGGCCCTTCCGACTGCTTGACTCCTGCAGTTACTAACTCCCCGGCTAATGCCAAGACTCTGGTAGAACAGTGGGTGAGCTCCCCAGGACGGTGGATCAGGCGTCCTGCGGGGTCTGGGTGCATAGACAAACCCACCACCACCCACCGCCACCCATCGTCCCCTCCCCACTCGGAGCACAGTGAGCTGTGGGACTAGGGACTGGAGCTGGGGAAGGAGCAGGACAGGGGGCCGAGACACCTGCATGCCCCTTGGCCTCCCTCGGGTTTGGAAAGTGGAAGAGTGAGAGCCAGAGACGAAAGACAGAGACAGCGATCAGGACTCGCAGTACCCCCGAGAACTGGGAGTTTTCTGGGAGGCGGTAGTGTCTGAGGCTTCAGGAACAGAGCCATCGCAGGACGCTGAGATGGCGTTGCAGGTGAGCCTCCCGTCTAGTCTCTGGAGCAGGTGGAAGACGCGCAAGAGGTGAGAGTGGTGGCAGCCAGCCGGAGCGAGCGACCGAAGCGCCCGCAAGCTGTGGCTGGGCCTGGGCTAGGCCCACTCAGAGAGAGGTGAGGAGGTGAGGAGAGACCCACTGCAGGCTGAGGAGCAGCAACCGCACCGGCCTCACGGGTGTACTTTGGCGTAGGTCTAGCGCATCAGTCTGCCAGGTTAGCGACAGAAGGGTCCAGCACGCTTTGGAGACGCCAAACAGCCATGAATTCATAAAGCCACCCCCACCTGGGACAATAACCATAGGCAGCAAGTGAGGGCCTGGGGATACATGAGGACCACGTGGGAGCAGAGGAAGGACACACGGCCCAGGCTTTCCAGGCTAGGCAGAGGCACGCAGCTGGGCATGGGAACCACATCCCAGGGCAGGCCAGAAGGCCAGCTGTGCACTGTGCAGAGGTCGGGTGTGCCTGCCAATGTGGATGAAAAAGAAGTCGGGAGGCTCCCTGCACGGTATAGAGGGCCTAGGCAGGGAAGAGCAGAGGCCTGCAGCGGCCCTTGGGCAGGGAGAAGGGCCCAACAGCTGTTTCTTTAGGACAAGTCTCTAGGCAATCCCATTTCCTTCCCACTCCAGTGTCCTCTCGCAAACCTTGTTGCTGTTGTTGTTAGGTGCCGTCAAGTCAGTATCCGACTCATAGCGACCCTATTTACAAAAGGCAAAACAGTATTGTCAGTGCTTCTCTGCTATTCATAGGGTTTTTGATGATGGATTTTTTGGGGGAGTGGGTTGTGGCTTCTCCCAAGCCTACAGCACCTGGTGTTCCCAGGCGGTCTCCCATCCAAGTACTAACCAGGCCGGCTCCTGCTTAGCTTCTGAGATCTGATGGGATAGGATGCCGCAGTGGTATGGCTGCAGGCCTAGCAAACTTTAGTTTCTATGATGTTGTTACAGAGCTTGGGACATTTGTGCACAAACAGTCGTTGCTGGGAAAGGGAGGATGTTCTGGACCCTGGAAGCCAGCTCCCCTTATGAGAAAGGGGTGGCTTAGTGGGGGCCCTGGATTGCTGGAGTTACACACAGACCCCATAAGGACTCCTGGGTCAGCATGCAGCACCCCTCTTGGCCTGTGATCCTCCTTAGCTCAAGGTCAGGAAGCTTCCTTTGCCATCAGACATCTGGCCCTGGGGTGCCCAGACAGAGCCCAGACCCCGACAGTGAAGTCAGGTAGAAGTTGGAAGACTCCACTTTTCTTTGGCACAGCGGCGTGCATGACAGCTCATTACCAGTCTCCCTTTAAGCTCATAGAGGCATCGCCCGCTCTCGCAGAAAGTAACATTGATGCCCTAAACTCTGTAATTCTGTTGTAGAGAGAAAAATAGGGTTTGCTGGAGGAATGTGTGGAGGGCAGGAAATGGCAATCCAATCTGTACAGCATGAACAGTTCATCTCCAGCACTAGTTAGAACTGACAGATCTAGATAGAGTAGTATGCTCTCCTTGGCATGATTTATCCTTGCTTTGACCCTGGTTATATGGTTACTCCGGGATTGGAATTTACTTGATTTGTTAATCCCAAAGCTGGATACTGTGAAACCAGAGTTTGTGGATAAGAAAAGGTTACAGCCACTGAAGGCCCTACAAGCACTCCACTCTTCCACCTGCTGTAACCTTGGCTTCTTTCTGAATGAGCTCAGCCTGCCCTCAGCATTTGCCCTGCAAAGGGAAGTGGCCACAGAACAAGGGTCTTCTTGCAGGAGCCTCCTGTAAACACAACAGTCGTGGCCAGGCCACCAGATCTGACCGCTCTAGGGCATACTATGCTATAGCACTGCGCCTCCTGCCAGGGTGACTAGACCCACGGCCTAGAAGGAAGACCCAGAGGTGATTGTGCTGTGCTGGGCTAGGGATAAAAGCCCAGTGCCTGACTTCTAATGCAGAACTCAAACCTAAAATCTTCAGTTAATTTTTCCAATTCAAAGGCTTTTTTTGGGGGGCAGGGGTTTGGTATAACTGAGGGGCCAGGGAGGGGTGCCTTTCCATTTGTCATCTTCCCAGAAGAAGAGATGGGTTCCTGGACCAGGGGACTTAGCCAACAACCAATCAAGAAGAAGATTTCCTGAGAGCTGAGGGAGAAAGGGAGGCAGGCGATGCTTAAAAGCAGAAACTATTTGCACTTTGCTTTTTCTGGCTCTGGCTTCTTTACTCCAGCACCAAACACTGCAATGAAACACATTTGACCTTTTATTGTCAGGCCCCTCTGAGAGCGCTGGTGAGTTTTATCAAATGAAGGGTCCTATGGAGATCCTGGGCAAACTTTTGTTATCCGCATTGACCTGCAGCTTGGCAGGGAAGTAACTAATTGTGTGAGCGCCCAGATCTCACAGTGAGCAGGTAAATACAAGGAGCTGCAGCCCTCAGCCCACCTGGTACAGCCTGACCTCTGCAATGTTGGCCACAGTTAGCCAGGGCTTCTCCTCATCATTCACCTTACAAGGAGCAACGTAAAGATGGACATTTGAATGTCATCACCTCTCCTTCGCTGGGACAAAAGGGGCTTCAGAGAGGTGGTATTTTATAGATAGTGTAGAGAATGAAAAAAGGGAGACAAGAGGAATGAAGAGTTCAAAATGAAAGGAATTGAGTTGAAAAGCAGAGGACAATTCCTTTAGAAGTGCACGCAGTTGTTAAAGTGAGACACCATGCTTACAAAGACTGATGAGAATGCTAGTCTTCTAATAAACCAAGATTGTAGCTCCCATCCAATCCAAATATTTCACCTTTCCAACATCTGGTGGGAAGGTTTATCTCACTTTACAGGATAAATGAATCAGTTGAAAAGGTGTCCATAAATCCATTTTTAAAAAGTATTTCTATATGTACCTTTTTTATGACTCTCATGAATGTTTTAGAATCTTCTGGATACAGACCCACATATTGGATATTTTTAGAATTCCCCAAGGTATATGTGGCAAATGGGTAATAAAATGCTAATCTCTGAATATCCAGATTCATGATGGTATAAAAATTAAGCATAAAACTCTCCACGATCATTTTGATGGACATATGGATTTGGGTACATGCAACCTTTGGAAGGAAGAGCTTGCTGCTCTGCACTGAAATGCTGACATTCTCCCTGGAGTCACAGAAGACACAGAATGAGCAGTTCACCTCCAGCACTAGTTGGAACAGACAGATCTAGATGGAGTAGTATGTTCTCCTTGGCATGACTTATCCTTGCTTTGACCCTGGCTACCCTGAGATTCTATGGTTACTCTGGGATTGGAATTTACTTGATTTGTTCATCCCAAGGCTGGGTACTGTGAAATCAATTTAATATTTATTACGGACCCACAATGTGTCCAGCACAGTACAAGCCCCAACCCCAGCGACTTCCAGCAATGACTCAGCAACACAGATGTCTCGTGTACATAGCAAAGACACCAATGTGTGAAAGTAAATCCACCAAGGATTTGCGTTGGGAAACACAGGTGCTCCTGACCCCTCCTCCATGACGCACAGCCCCTGTATCTACTCCTGATCAGGCCACTCTTGCCTGGGTGTCCTTGAGGCCAGTTCCTTCCCTGGCATTTGAAAGACCACTCAAGATGTTCAGGAATGCAAACCGGAAGTGGTTGACTAGCCTCCCTGAGAAAATCAACCTGGACATTAGCTACTCAGGTGAAAGAGCAGCCTGGAAATCCACAAGAATAAAAAGTCAGGCCGGGCACGGTGGCGCACGCCTGTAATCCCAGCGGCTGGGGAGGCGGAGGCAGGAGGATCGCAAGTTCAAGACCAGAGGTAGTCTGCGTAACTTAGTGAGACCCTGTCTCAAAAAGTAAAAATATTGGGCTGGAGGCGCAGCTCAGTGGTCCAGCACTTGCAAAGCATGCAGGCGCGAGTCCCTGGGTTCAACCTCCAGTACCACAAAAAAAAAAAAAAAAAGAATAAAAAATCAGGAAGGTTACCTCAATTGGAATACTGTTTCCTTAGCATCTCTCACAGTTGCTATTTCCAGCTAACTGTTGCCAAGGCATATTGAAACACTCCTCTGCCGATTTACTGAGATAAATCTATTGATTGGCTGCCAGAAGTGAGACCCGGTGACAACGCTCACAAAGAGGATTACACAATCTCCTGTCAGCCTTGGGAGGGCTGCTGCCAAGTCCCAGGCTGGCTCAGTTCCCAGCCCTGCTCCTGTCTGACTCCCTGCAGGAGCAGGCCTATCCTATGTCCCTGTCTTAGGTGCTTGATATTAGCCAAAATGAAGTATGAAATATAATTTTCTACCTACCTATGTGGATTTCTCTGCATTTCATCTCTGAGAGGTTTTTTTTTTTTTTTACAACTCAATTTGTTTTACAAACAAGTCCCACATAGATATTACATGGGGTAACAATCAATTAGCTGCCGTTCGGTTGCCAATTTTCATACTTTGTAAAGATGTTTATAAATACAGCATAATTCACCCACCTCTTTAGGCGCTCCAGAAAGCCCATGTAAATGTTTAAAGTTTTAACTTTAGTTGTAGGCATGACAGACACGGGTGGCAGCATTTCTAGCAATTAATGGGGACACTTTCTTCTCACAATTGATATACATTTAAATCAAGTTATCAGGAAACATTTTATTTTTTTAACAATGAGGACTTGGAACAACTCACAGTATATCACATTATGGCACAATCTACACTTGAATGATATTTCTCATAAATTGTTTGGATTCATATAGTGCCTAACAACAGGAAAAAACTGAGGAAAACATTGAGTGAAACCCTGTACCCTTTGATTACAAGGATTGTCTTCTGTGTGATAGATCAAGTATTACCTAAGGGCTGAAAAGAATATTCTCTGAGTATGGCAAACTCAACTCCAAATTCATAACACATTTGGCAGGCACAAGTGACGCTCCATTCAGATGTTTCTGAGATTCATTAGAAAAGAGGATCATTAGTCAGGCATGGTGGAGCAGGCCTGTAATCTCAGGCTCGGGAGGCTGAGGCAGGAGGATCGGAAGTTCAGGCTTGCCTGGTCTACATAATGAGTTTGAGACCAGCCTGAGCTACATATTGACAGGTTGTCTAAAAAAAATTTTTTTAATAAAAAAATAAAAAACAAAATAAAAAAGAGGATCATGCTTAAGGTGTTTTACTTTGGATGCACATTAAAATCACTGGATGTGCTCTGAAAAATACTGATTCCCAGGCCCCATTTTAAATCAATTAGACTCTCAGGGGCTAGGTCCTAGGCATTGATGACATGATTCTAGGAACAACCAGGGCTAAGAACCTATGATCTGAGCCATCCAAGAAAGATCACAATTCATCAGATCCCTCCCCAACTAATCCCACCCCTTCCCCCACCCCTTGCCCTCTCCACACATACCCTTATGCTCTGGCATTGAACCTCTCAGGTAATGGAGCTGCTGGAAGCACAGGAGCCTGTGATGCCTGAGTGATGAGCTCATTTGGGACAGGGGAAGTAATGCTGCATCATTATGAATATGGGTGGGCTGCATTATTAGAACACAGGTTCTTTGTCCTCCAATCTGCAGATGAAGTTCAAAGTCAATTTAATGCCATTGCCTGAGGTAACTTCCATCTCCCAACTTAACCTGCCTTGTCCCTTGTCCATACTGCAAAAAGTCTAACTCTGTAACTACTAAAGACTCCTGCCTAGCCCAATCATGAATACTTTCCCATCATGCCTGACATAGGTCTAATAGAATTTAATCCTTACCATCCCAGTACTGTCTCCTCTTTCCTTATCTTTTAGGGAATTTTTAATGAATGAACAAACTCATTTCTGAAAGTAAGAGAAGCAAAAGGAGGGAAAACATTGATTCTTCTGTTTTGTGAGCTGGAGAAATACTGGAACCTTTAAAATGGTGACGACATTGCTGCAGACACTAATTCATGTCACACATACGAGAGTGGCTGATCTGACAGCTGGATACTGTGCATCATTTCCCAAGACGTCTGCCCTCACTGCCCCAGTTGCTGTTCCAACACTCATTATGGAGACCCCTGTCCCAGGACACCTGTCCTCATTAACAGATCTCTCAAGAGGTTAATGTGATGATTGGTCTCAGGCCCAACATCTTCACCTGTTCCCTTAACCCTGGAAGTAATTAGTGTTTGATCTATGCCTCTTGTGGGTGGCAGTTTGTTTGTTTGTTTATTTATTTATTTATTTATTTATTTATTTATTCTGTGCTGTCCTTAAGTAAATTTCTCTCAGCCCTTGTATTCTAGGTGATATATTCCAGGTGTCTCCAAGGAGGAGGTGCTGAGCACTCAGAGGGCAGCCATTGATCTGTTACAACTGAGCAATTATGGGATGCAAGAGAATGCTGTGGTGCACAGGTTATGTGGAGTATTCAGATAGCTAAATATTTGATTGGCAAACACTGGGTGTATACACACACACACACACACACACACACACACACACACACACACACAATGTCTGTCCTTACATACAGCTGTATGTTCCCTTACATAAACGGGACCTTGTCTCTTTAGCTCTCCCTTCATTGACTAATTCATCTCACCATTTTAATATCACAGTTGAGGAGTAAGGAGGGAAAACGAAAGCAAGATCTTTTGAAAGATGGTTGTAAGTGGGTTTGTGCTATAAATTTAAGTGGTTTTAAAACCAAAATCCTTTTGTTGCATAAACGTCTTACTCAGGGAATGCTGAAATCCTAGATATAGGTTTATAATACATATTTATAAGAAATCCTAGAAGCTCAAGGGCTCGAGTTGACAAAGCAGTATCAGGCATTATGGATGGATCCGTTTACAAAGGCAAACTGAAAATCTTTACCAACCCCAACACCATCAATTTAAACCCATCCATGATGCTCCTCCATCACCATTGAGCAAGTGGAAGAGAACACAGGAGAAAACCATGGTTCAGAAGCATTTTTCTGAGCCCAGGGAAAGAGCTTTGTTTGACTTTCAGGAGCATAAGGAAGAATTAATGAATCCTCTTCCCTCTCCCTGGCCTCCTCTACACCAAGACCCACTTAACACCTTTAAAATACACAAGAAGACAGGCAGCTAGAGAAGAGGGCTGGGCTGGGGATTTTGCTTGTGTTGGCTTAGCTCTGGTGCTGGGAATAGGTCTCCAGTCCCACCTCGGGCGGCGACCTCAGAGGCTAATGGACGCTGAGCTCCCTGGGCCACGCCAGGCAGGGTGGCATCAGATGACCACGCTGACGGTCACGCTCTGGCCGTGAGGCACAATCTTGCGGGGCCAAGTGAGCAACAGCTTGCGCAGCTCCTCGCGGAAGCTGTCGTGCAGCCACGCGTAGATGAAGGGGTTGTAGCAGGCGGAGCTCATGGCGAGCCAGTGGCAGAGCAGCTGCACGAGCCCGAAGGCGTAGGGGTCGATGGCGCGCGGGTCGAGATCCCGCATCAGGTTGAAGACGTGCAGCGGCAGCCAGCAGATGGCAAACACCACCACGACCACCACGAGCAGGCAGAAGGTGCGGCGGCGCCGCGCGCGGTCCAGCTCGGCCTGGCTCTGGGTCACGCAGCCCGGCACCACGCGGTTCCGGAGCTTCACCGACACCCGGACGTAAGACAGGAGGATGACCAGCAGGGGGAGCACATAGGTGCCGAGCAGCAGCCCCCAGGCGTAGAGCTGGCGCTGGCGCTCCTGGGAGCCCCAGAACTCCTCGCAGAGGCGCACGTCGTGCAGCTTGAGCTCGATGTGGTAGGTGTGCACCGCGGCCGGCAGCGCCAGCACCGCGGACAGCGCCCAGATGGCCAGCACCACGTAGGCGCTCAGGCGCAGCGAGATGCGCCGGCGCAGCGGGTGCACCAGCACGACGTAGCGGTCCACGGCGATCGTGGTGAGCGTGAACACAGACACGTACACGGTGACCGGCTGCAAGAAGAACACCAGGTGGCACAGGCCCCCGCCGAAAACCCAGCCTCGGGGCTCGAAGGCGTAGGCCAGCGTGAGCGGCACGCAGGCGGCGCACATGAGCACGTCCGAGAAGGCCAGGTTGCCGATGAGGAAGTTGGTCACGTTGTGCAGCCGGCGCACGCGCGCGATCACCAGCACCAGCAGGCAGTTGCCCACCAGCCCGACGACCACCACGACGCTGTAGAGCAGCACAATCAGCCCCTTCAGCTGATGCACCAGTTGCAGGCTCTGGAAGGGCGTGACTGCCGGAGTGCCAGGGCCGGTCGCCGACCTGTTGCCGGCCGGGGCCTCCACACTCTGGTTGGCCGGAGTTGAGGCTACCGGTGGCAGCCCAGAAAACAAGTCACGGACCTCGGGGTTTCGAGTGGGCAGTGAGGTCATGGCTACCTGTTAAAGGGTAATCAAAGTCCATCACTGTCCGTTCTCCATCAGCCCCTCCTATGCCCCCCCCCCCCCATCACACGAGTCTTCCCTTTGGATAGCCACAGAACAACAAAGCAACAAAAACTGCTGTTCCTCCATCTCGGTAAAATAAACCTAAGCACGGATAGACAAGCACAGGTTATTTTTAACGCCTGCAGCCGTAGCCCTGTGGCATCCGATCCCTTCAGATCTCGGAAGCTAAGCAGGGTCAGGCCTGGTTAGTACCTGGATGGGAGACCACCTGGGAACACCAGGTGCTGTAAGCTTGGGAGGACCCATCAACCCACTCCCAAAAATCAATCTGCCATTGAAAGCCCTATGAACAGCAGAGAAGCACTGACAGTAGTGTCTCGCCTGTTGAACACAGAGTCACTATGAGTGGGATACCGACACGACAGCACCTAACAACAACAACAACAACAGTCAATTTACAGTCTTCAAAGTCCATGCAACCCAGACCCAGAAGTAACGTCCTACCTGTGAGTGGGACTTGGCCGGCGGGAAAGGTCCCTGGGAGTCAGGATAGAAACTCCTGCTGTCCCCTAGCGGTCCTCTGCCCACGACGGCGCCCCCGGCTTCCCTCTTCTCCGAGAGCGCTGAAAAGATCCAAGGGTTCCCCGTGGGCTGCCAGCTTTTGAGGGGACTCGGAGCGCCTCCCCTCCGCCCCGCCCCCCTCTCCAGCCCTCCCTTGTATGGAAAACGGGGGCGGAGCCAGTGCTTCTGTGCTTAAAGAACCGGCGAGGTGGGCAGCGTGAGGGGAAAGGAGCCGGAGAGGGGGAGGGGCCGGCAAACCCATCCGGAGAAGCGAGGAGTGGTGTCCACTGCAGGAGCTCGCAGAGCCCCCGGACAACCCCGCTCTGGAGGGCGCCGCGGCTGAGGGCAGAGGGGAAGCTGAGGCGCCAGACTGTCCAGACCCCCTGGTGCAATCGCAAGAGGAAAGGCGAAGAGGAGGAAGTGGGAACGGGGGATTGAGATGCACCCCAAAGGAGGTGTGGGGGAGGCAGGACAGGCCACTCCTTTGGCTCTGGATCCTGTGTAGATTCCCAGCCGCGGTTGAGGGAGTCGCCGGGGGACTCCGACAGAGCTTGTCGCGGACCTTTGGCCTCTCGCTCTCGCGGGGACCCACTGAGACTTTTTTGACTGGGTTGCGGGCTTCTGATCCCGCCAAGCCCAAGGCAGGGTTAGGCACCACGGACAGCTCCCAGCCAGCAGGCGCAGAGGCGCCAGACAGCAATTAAGGAATGCGTCCCCCTCTGCAGGTCCCAGGCCCTGGGGAAAAGGACCCTGCCTGGTTCACAGAGCTGGCTGACGGCTTGGTCCTGGGCTGGGGCTTCGGACTCAGAGAAAAAGAGGGTAGATGAAGGCAGATAAGCCAGGTCTCCCTAGGTCAAAGGGTTGGTGAGGCGGACAATGCCATCTTTTACCTCCTTGAGTCAGAAAATGCAGTCCTCTTGCCAGTTACCCTACACAGACACACTTTCAATATCTGGCCCCACCACTCCATTCACCTTCGTTCGCTCTTTCTTTCTCAGCAACAGCGACATACGCCTCAGCTGCCTGATTCTGCCAGGACAGAATGTTGAGTTCCTGGAATGGTATAGAATAGAATAGAAAGGAAAGAAAAGAAGAAAGAAGGAAAAGAAGGAAAGAAAGAAAGAAAGAAAGAAAGAAAGAAAGAAAGAAAGAAAGAAAGAAAGAAAGAGAAAGAAAGAGAGGAGAAAGAAAAAGAAAGAAAGACCTAACATTTGAAAAGCTTAAAATATTATAAAATATTTAGTACTATTAAGTTGTCATTGAAATGCAAACTAACCTGTACTGTATGGAGTCAGAGTCCTATAACCTCCCTGGTCAGATGCTATCTCACCTCCTGGTGAGATAGGAAAATAGGAAAGGACCTCTCCCTTCCTATTTTCCAGAGGAGGGAGCTTCATGGTCCCCTGGCCGCTAATCCTTGTGCTCTGCCTTCTGTAGCTACAAATATCTCCATTAGACTGGAAAGAAGAAAGAAGTGGCAAATTATTTTCTCTTCTGAATTGAAGTTGAGTCACTCATACAAGAAGAAAAGTCAACATTGGCACAAAAGCAATCGCTTTTATGCACCTGTATCCATCCTAAACCCACACTCCCTGAGCAACAATTTAGCTAAAACAGTATGAAATTTTTAAAAAATACAAAGCTCCAACTAAGATAGAATCTGCGCTGCCCACTCTGATAATTTTTCCATCATGTTCACCAGCAGGGTTTTTTGTGCTCAAGAGCAGAGATGTTCCTTTGCTTCAAAATACATTAAGCAGAGGAAATTGTGGTTAAAAAAAGGGTTTGTGATGTACTTAAGCTACATCATAACTAGAGCCATCATTCTGGTCAATGTTATCACTATAGCATAGTAAAAGTCATAAGCAGACAATCCTGTCACCAACTAAAGGCTACACAAGTATTGGTATTTGGAGGTTCAATATCGGGGCACCCTCCAGAGGAGGGAAGTGACCCTTTGTCAAGTTCCCAATTTAGTCTGGGAAGGGCCTGAGTGCTATCTATATTTGTAAGGTGGAAAGGAAGTGGACATCTCCAAACAGAATAGCCACACTAGGTCTTCATTCCTTCTGATCTCTACTGGTCTCTACTGGAGGTAGCCCTTTCCCCAACAAATACATCATGATTAAGCCATAAGAGTACTCAGACATTTCCATGCTAATAGTGCTGCACAAGCCTGAGAGGTCCCAAATAAACAAAGAACACTGAGGACAAATGAAGGGGCAATAGTCCTTCATATAGCACACAGCAAACTATGGGAGTTTATTACCTCCCATTCCCCTAAAGACTTTGATGCCCATCAAACGAAGGTCAGACCTTTTAACATGGCATTTCCAACCAGCAGGCACTCCATTCTCATTCTCCCTCATTTTGTTTTTATCTGACTACCCTCCTCTGTCCATTTTACTTCCTATATGCACACCAAACTTTGTTAGATATTGACATATCCTCACCATTTCTCGCCAGCACCTTGCTTAGGGCTTATTTTCTTTCTCTAGAATGTTGATTGCTTTGTACCCATTCCATTCTGTGTGTCCACATTCTTCATATCCTACAAGATCCAACTCAAAGATTGTTCTGTTCCCAAGACTTCCTTTCACAATCTTTGTCTATTATAACTTTCTTCTTTTAAAATTGCTAAAGTTTAGCTTCCCGGCCTCCAACAATGCTGTATGTTGTTGTTGTTAGGTACCGTTGAGTCAGTGTCCGACTCATAGCGACCCTATATACAACAGGCGAAACACTATTGTCAGGGCTTCTCTGCTATTCATAGGGTTTTCAATGGTGGATTGATTTTTGGGAGTGGGTTGCTGGGTCCTCCTCCCAACAACAATTCTGTATATAAACTCTTCATTGGCAAAAGCCGATGTCTTGAAGCATTTTTATATCTGTAAAATGCCATGAACCCAGTAGATATCCAAGGCATGCTTTTTAGATTAAATGAATAAAAATAGCTACTATTTATTGAAAGCTTTATGCATGTTAGGGAACTGTGCTAAGTACTTCACGTGTATCTTGGGGGCACCCTCCAGAGAAGAGAGTTGACCATTGCCAAATTCCAAATTAAGTCTGGTAAATATTCTAAGTAACTTACCATACCAGCACAGCTAATTAGCAGTGGGGCTGGCATCTCAACTTTGATCTGCCTGATTTGAGAGCCAAACCATTCAACTACTGTACTTTACTATCAAAGAATGACAGATTGTACCTGAAAGACTGAAAATATAAGCAAGTTCATATGGGTCTGAAAACATATAGGCTTATTAAAGGAAGCTCTGGAAAACTAAGTAGTTCTTTAAAGAAGGAAAGCTATAGAAAATTCAGTCACGACTCCAAACTTATGTTTATATTACATGGCTATTTATGCCTCACCCCAAACTGTCCTTGCTTTTATCCTATGAATGAGACAGGTTTCAGCTGAGCTTCCAGACTAAGACAGAGAAGGACCAGCAGCCCACTCCCAAAACAATTAGCCATTGAAAACCCTATGAATAGCAGAGATGCACCATCAAATATAGTGCAGAAAAGTAAGCCCCCAGGCTGGAAGGTGTTCAAGAATCAACTGGGGAAAAGTTGCCTCCTCAAAGTAGAATAGACTTTAATGATTGTAATGGAGAAAAGCTTCTGGGACCTCCTTTTACTGATGTGGTATGACTCAAAATGAGAAGGAACACAGAGCCTGCAACAATGGGCTCAAACATTAAAAAATGGTTGTATGGGACAGTGTCAGGTAGTGTTTCCTTCTGCTGTACTTAGGGTTGTTATTAGTCAGATCTAATTTGATGGCACCTAGCAACAACAATACTGTGTTCTGTGGGCTGTCTTATGCTTCAACCCCTAGATGCCCTTCATATCCAAGTGTGACAACTGAAAATGTCTCCAGACACTTCCAACTACCCGCCCCCAGGGTAGGGCCAATGTGGCTCTTGGCTGGAAACCACTGCCTCACACTAATATCTATCCCAGCCTTCTTCTCAGAAAGTGCTCTCACTGGAAATGAGGATACCTTTAACAGGAGGCAGCTCTCTCTACACACCTTGACCTCACCTTGACCTCAGAATAGCAGTTCATTTCTAGACTGTCCTCCTGAAATAGCAATAGGCAAATGGAGAAAGATTATGCTTTAAAATGGAAGAAAAATCTATGATAAGACAAAGTCATTTGTCAAAGGGAAGAGAGAATTAGTCACAAAGCCCTAAGACAAAATAAGAAAGAGCGCACAGCCTTTGGGCTTCAGTAACAGCTCCACAGCTGATAAATGTGAGTCACAGCACAAAGTCCTCAGCCTGGAAGAAGCCCAGTTTTGGAACATCTGGACAGGCCATAAAGATGCCCACCTCTGGAGGATGCGGAGAAGACTGGGTGATATAATGGGTGTAAACAAGCATAGCTGGTGCATAGTAACAGTGGGGCTACTCTTGAACAAACCCTTAGTCCTGCCCTATAGAACTGCCTCTCTCTTGTCAAGGAAGTTCCTGGGGTGGAGTTCTCAACTCCTTTATTCAAATATTAGCCAGGCGTGGTGGTGCACATCTGTAATTCCAGCAACTCAGGAGGCAGAAGCAGGAGGATCACAGGTGCCAGGCCAGAGGCAACCTATGTAACTTAGGGAGCCTCAAAAGAAAAGTCTCAAAAGAAAAAAGAAAAAATGGGCTGGGAGTGGAGCCCAGTGGTAGAGCACTTGGAAAGAATGTGTGAGGCCCTACATTCAAACCTCAAGTACCACACAAAAAAAAATTGTTCCAAAAAACAAATTTTATGGTGAGAAGAATCTAAATATTGTTTACAAGGAATGCAAAGACCAGGGCCAGATATAGGAAGAATCAGAGAAAGAAAAAAAAAAAAGACGTTGTTGTTGTTAGGTGCTATCGAATAGTCTCTAACTCCTAGCAATGCTATGTACAACAGAACAAAACATTCCCTGATTCTGTGTCAGGCACACAATCCTTTTTATGTTTAAGTCCATTATTGCAGACACTGTGTCAATCCATCTAGTTGAGGGTCTTCCTCTTTTTCATTGGTCTGCCACTTTTCCAAACATGATGTCCTTCTCCAGGGATTGGTCCCTCCTGACTACTTGTCCAAAATATGTAACACACAGTCTAGCCATCCTTGCTTCCAAAGAGCACTCTGGTTGCACTTCTAGAACAGATCTGCTGGTTCTTTTGACACTCCATAGTATATTCAATATTCATCCCCAACATCATAATTCAAAAGCATCAATTCTTCTGTCTCCTTTATTCAATGTTCAGGTTTGCAATAATATGAGACTGAAAATTCCATGACATGAGTCAGGCCCATCTTCATCTTCAATGTGACATCTTTACTTTTCAATAAAGAGGTCTTGTACCACAGCTTTTCCCAATGTAATGCATCTTTTGATTTCTTGACTGCTGCTTCCATAGGTGTTGATTGCAGAACCAAGTAAAGGAAAATCTTAGATGAACTCAATCTTTCTCCATTTATCATGAAGTTGCTTACTGACCCAGTTGTAAGGATTTTTGTTTTGTTGGTATTGAGGCAAAATCCATAAAGAAAGCTGTGTTCTTTGATCTTCATCTGTAAATGTTTCAAACCTCTTCACTTTCAACAAGCAAAATTGTGTCATCTGCATAACACAGGTTGTTAATAAATCTTCTTCCAATCTTCATAAAGTCCAGGTTCTAGGATTATTTTCTCAGCATAGAGATTGAAGAGGGATGGTGAAAGGGTACAGCCCTGACGCACACCTTTCTCAACTTTAAACCAGGCAGTATTTCCTTGTTCTGTTCAAACTACTGCTTCTTGGTCCATGTACAGATTCCTCATGAGTACAATTCAGTGCTCTGGTATTCTCACTCTTTACAATGTTATTCATAATTTATTATGATGACACAGTTAAATGTCTTTTCACAGTCAATAAAACACAGATAGACATCTTTCTGGTATTCTCTGCTTTCAGCTAATATCCATCTGACATCAGCAATGAGGTCCCTAGTTCCATGTCCTCTTCTGAATCCAGCTTGATTTTGTGGCAGTTTCCTGTCTTTATACAGCTGCCATTGCTTTTGAATGATCTTCACCAAAATTTTACTTCTATGTGATATTAATGATATAGTTTGATAATTTCCACATTCACTTGGGACCCCTTTCTTAGGAATAGGCATGAATATGGATCTCTTCTAGTCAGTAAGCCAGGTAGCTGTTTTCCATTTGGCATAAGCAAGTAAGCACCTCCAGAGCTGCATCTGTTTGTTAAATCATCTCTATTGGTTTTCCATCAATTCCTAGAGCCTTGTGCTTACCATTTCCTTCAAGGTATCTTCCACTTCATTCTTCAGTACCATTGGTTCCTGATTTTATGCAACCTCTTGAAATGGTTGGTCATCCACCAATTCTTTCTGGTATAGTGACTGTGTATTCCTCTCATCTTCTTTTGATGTTTCCTGCATTCCTTAATATTTTCCCTGTAGAATCTTTCACAATTGCCACTCAAAATTTGAATTTTTTCTTCAATTCCAAAAGCTTAAGAAAAACAGAACATGTTCTTCCCTTTTGGTTTTCTATCTCCAGCTCTTTGCACATGTCCTTCTATTTGATTTTGTCTTCTTGAGCTACCCTTTGAAATCTACTGTTTAGTTCCTTAATTTCATCATGTCTTCCTTTTATTTTAGCTGCTCGACATTCAAGGGCAAGTTTCAGAGTCTCTTTTGGCATGTAAATTGGTCTTTTCTTTTTTTCCTGTCTTTTTAATAACCTTTTGCTTTCCTCATGAATGATGTCTTTCATCTGCCACAACTCATCTGGTCTTCAATAATTACTGTCTAATGCATCAAACTTATTCTTGAGGTAGTCTCTGAACTCAGGTGAGATATGCTCAAGATCATACCTTGGCTCTCCCACTCTTGTTCTAACTTTCTTCAGTTTCAGTTTGAGCCTGCATATGAGCAGTTGATGGTTTGATCTGCAATCAGCACCTGGTCTTGTTCTGACATTTGATATTGAGCTTTTGCATCATCTCTTTCCACAAATGTAGTCAGTTTTGTTCCTGTATGTTCCATCTGATGAATTCCATGTATATAGTTGCTGTTTATATTGGTGAAAAAAAATGTATTTGCAATGAAAAGGTCACCGATCTGCCAAATCGTATCATGTAATCTCCAGCATCGTTTCTGTCACCAAGGCCATATTTTCCAACTACTGAGCCTTTTTGTTTCCAACTTTTGCATTCCAGTCACTAGTAATTATTGGTCCATCCTGATTACATGTTCAATCTATTTCAGATTACGAGAGCTGGTAAAAATCTTCCCTTTCTTCATTTGTAGCCTTAGTGGTGGTTGCATAAATTTGAATGATAATCATATCAACTGGCCTCCCTCATAAGTGTATGGATATTATTCTATCACTGACAGAATTGTATTTCAGGATAGATCTTGAGATGTCTTTTTCGATGACAAATGCAACCCCATATCTCTTTGTCATTCCCAACACAGTAGACCCTATGATTATCTGATTCAAAATGGCCCATGTCAGTCCTTTTTAGCTCACTGATGCCTAGAGTGTCCATGTTTATGCACTTCATTTCCCTTTTGACAATTTCTAACTTTTTCAGATTCATGCTATGTACATTCCATGTTCCAATTATTAATGGATGTTTACAGTTGTTCCTCCTCATTTTGAGTCAGGCCACATCAGAAAATGGAGGTCCCTGGAGCTTTACTCCATTTCAGTCATTATGGTAGACTCCACTTGGGGAGGCAACTCTTCCCCAGGCATCTTTTGAATGCCTTACAACCTAGGGGGCTCATTTTTCAGCACTATATCTGCCAATGTTTCTCTGCTATTCATATGATTTTCAATGGCTAATTGTTTTGGAAGTGGGGTGCCAGGTCCTACTCCCTAGCCTGTCTTAGTCTGGAAGTTCAGCTAAAATGTCTCTGCCATGGATGACCCTGCCAGTATCTGTAATATTCATAGTTTTCAGCATCACAACAACACACAAGCCCACATACTACGGCAAGCTAACAGACATTGTTGTCTAAAATTCTGCAGTCTAGTGAGTGAGAGAAGTTTACAAAAACCATGGTGATGACTAAGTCATGATAAATGCTTCCATCACATGCTATGCAAGGGAGAGATTAATGATCACTGGGGAATCTATTAATACTTTAGTAAAGTAGACTTGGGCTCATTCTCACAGATTTTATTTATTAAAATGCACAATGGTCTTTCAAGTGTTCCTAACATTTTTCTTTAACACAACCATATCAACAGTGCACATGTTGCTTAAATGTGCCTCCCTTTCTGTTGGTGTATAACATACACAATTTGGGCCCATTATGAATCTCCATGAGTTAAACACTCAGACACAAGAAATGAATGAGAAAGGATGTTCCTTATGTCTTTGGAACCATTGGAATGTTCTGCAGGCCATACTTTGTGTTAGGGAGCCATTTCTCCTGCTTTCCCCAGCTACCTGCCTACCACATTTTTTCCTGGGGAGGGGCCCCCAGCATTCTCCTGTATCTCTGTCAGCCCTGGATGGGGCAACAGGGTAAGCAACTACATGGTTCTGCCCCTTTCTCCTTCTTGCTCATTTCATTAGATTTTGAAAGGCATAGCTTTAACAGTGTCCCAAAGGGCCCATGAATCATGCTGACAATGGAGCCTATTTTTGATGCAATTATCCAGGAATGGCAGGAGGGGCAGGTGCGCTGTGTTGCGGAGGCCTCTAATGGATTTTACCACACCTCTACTCTCTGCCCTTGGCTACCTGTGTTCTTAGGTCACAGGCAGCCCTCTACAATCCTCCCTAGATCTCACTGCATCCCTGAAGATCCAGGCCAGCATCTTTTTCTGGTGACACTCTGCAGACTACTCCCCCTACAAGACGCCAGCCTTGATCAATCTGTCCAATTCAGGATCTCAGCCTGCCTTTATTTTTTAACTTTCGAATGTTTTCTTATCAATACTCAAACATTAGCAACATGGGTAGCATATCTCAGCCCATTTTATTTGGAGTAGAAAATACAAACAAATACATGATTATATAAATAAACATGGCAATCAAAACAGGGCACTTGAAAGCCATTTCTACTACATTCTTTCCCAATGGCAGGGACAAGGCAATTTGCTTTTCCATTTAGATTCCAACCCTCCTTCATTATCAACTTGAAATGGCTTTTATGGATGGTAAAACTCATCTGGCATCTGCATCGTGGCATTTAGATGAAGACCTTGACCTTGCAGAAGCCCCTCATTTAGGTTTCCATTAATATATCTCCCTACAAAACAGAGATGAACCCAAACCTACATCTCATTTTGTCTCCTTCTGAATTATTATTTAGACACAGCTAAATTCATTCTGGCATCATTTTCTAGGGCAAAAAAAAAAATACTACTGTTTCTTTCCTTTTTTCTTCTCTTCTTCTTTCTTTCTTATCTTTTTCTTTCTTTCTTTCTTTCTTTCTTTCGTTTGACAAAATGCAGCTCTAAAATGGTCTTCAAGGTATTTTCAAATGTACCACATGGGCACATGCACACACATATCATTCAGGGACGGTGCTTTGAATATCTAGGGTAGTATATCCTCCCTCTGGTTTATCCTGGTGAGGCAAATTTTGTCACCAGGGGAACAGCCTGGCTTTCATCTTTACGATCATAAGGCAATGTCTCAGTAAAGAGTAAATAACAGGTGAGTATTATTTTCTGCTCAGTGTGGCCCACTGACCACCTTCCTCAGAATCAACTCTGGTGCTTGTGAAAAATGTAGATCGCCAGAACACCAGACAGACTCATGAAGCCAGAGACGCTGAAGGAGCAACACGGAAAATGAATTGATAAAAAGCAACACGGGTTGTTCTGATTCACACTTGTATGCGAGAACAGTCCCGCAGCCTGCCATTAGATGGAGAATCTGCGTGGTCCTCTGCCAGCCAGAGGCACAGGGCAGCTACTACACTCTGCCCTCCTGCAGGGAGTCCAGCAGTGACCGCCACCCTCCCACTCCCTCCACCATAGCATTGGAAGACCTTGGACTGTATAGCTCCGCGCTTTCTCTCCATTCTAACCTTCTGTTTCTAAATGATTTTAACAATATGATGGCCCATGAACACATTCTCCTGTTTAATAAAAGGCAGATAAGCCTAAAGTCCCCTTCACCTCCACCCTCAATCCCAGTTAGTCCTCTGGATGGGTGCGTTTCCATACAGGTACCCGAACCTACAGAAGAGCTGAAGGGCTGAGGGGCATTTTGTTGTTCACAGCATTTTGCTCCAACTCTATCACACATGTGTGCCCAGACCCCACCTCCAGGTGAATTTCCCCAAGGGATACTTCCATCCTTTTCAGCTGCACCTTAACTTTTCCCTCCACAGGCCTGGCCGTCCTTCAGATCTAGGCAATAACCCTAGGCCATTGGACTTGCTGTTGTCTGAGGGAAGAATCGCAGAGGGAAATCATTCAGTCCATGCGCACGCCTAGCAACGCCTCCACTCCTATGCTTCAAGCACTGCGAGGAAAGTCAGCCGTGATCGCTGGCGGGCTTTAGAGTTTAGTACGTGGTGTTTTGTTCGATTCCTATGACTCACCAGATTCAATCAAATCATTCCTAACTCACACTCTTCTGCCGGTTTCTAGCCAGGTGAGGCTCTGCTGTTTACAGCGATGCTTTCGCATGCAAGATTAGAAATAATCATTTTATAATAACTGTCTATTTCTTTCGTATCATAAATTTCATGAGCATAATGGATGTGGTAAGGGCTTTTCTTACATCAAACCCACAAGAATAAACACAGCCAGAGGGTTCTCTAAGATGTTTCTTATGCAAATGTCTTCATTAACAGGCAATAAGGATACAAGGACGCAGGGGAGGGCAATAATATATTTTCCTGGAAACTGTCCTGTCTTAAATTTAGTATGTAGGTAAGTCAGGTGCGGTGGTGCACCCCTGCAATCCCAGCAGCTCCAGAGGCGGAGGCAGGAGGATCACAAGTTCAAGGCCAGAGGCAGTCTATGTAACTTAGAGAGAACCTGTCTCAAAAAGTCAAAAAAATGGGCTGAGGGCGCAGCTCAGTGGTCCAGCACTTGCAGAGCATGTAAGCACAAGGCCCTGGGTTCAACCCCCAGTACCACACACACACACACACACACAAAAATAGTATGTAGGTAGCTGGCAATCCTGAAAAATACCAGCATTCAAGAAGTTCTTGCTTCCATTTCTTTATGGTATTTTTTAATTCTGTTGAAAGGCCTACCAAAAAAGGGTTTGCATGTTCCAGGCGAACTTTACTTAAAGGATGGTCCACAAAGCAGGAGCAGCAGGGTCACCTGGGAATTGTTCAGAAAGGAGACTCAGGGCCCCAGGCCAGAACTCCTGAGCCAGGATCTCCATTTAACAAGATCCCAGGGGATCGTCACCCACATTCCCGTTCAAGACAAGCTATGCTAGAAGCTTCTTTATCTTGCCTTCCATTGGGTACTCAGAATGGCATCCTTCATCAGGTGTCTGAGACACATCATTATCCCCTCCACTGACTGCAAGCCACTACTGTCACCCAGAGCCACCCCTTGCCAGCCCTTGTTAACCCCACAGAGCTCTTTGACATTTCATCATCCATGGTGAGTCTTAGAGACATCTCCTGAAGACAGCAGCACACTTTCACGCTCTGAGCGCTAGAAAGAATTTGGTTCTTAGGTTTCTGGCTTTCACAGAATTATTCAGAATTTCTGTGCCAGGGTTAGGTAGCCAGCTCAGACATTAGCAGGCAATAAGGAGGAAAAGGGGACTGAGAATGGCTCCTACCATTCCGCCATGATGAACAAGCCACATGGGTCTCTGAGGACATTGAAAGGACATTTTCAAATGGATTCTACAGCCTACCCAAGCTCTCGAGCCATTTACAAAACAAAGACTATAGGCCCACATCACACTAGGCACCCAGAGCTGGGCACCAAGGGTATGCCCTAGTTTGAATAAAACTACAGGTAACATGTGCCACACTCTCTTCCTTTCTTCTTCCACAAGCTCTCTCTCTTTCTTTTTCTCTGCTCTTCTTTCTCCAATGTCCATGTGTTCACCTCTCCTTTCTTGCTGGCCCACCATCTTCTCTATCCCAGGCACTTTTCCTTCTAAAAGCCTGCTTAATACTCCTGTTCTCTAGTTTCTTTACTTTCCTCTGGGAAATGTTGTTGTTAGGTGCCGTCAAGTCATGGCCGACTCATAATGACCCTCATAGGGTTTTCAATGGTTGATTGTTTCAAGATTGCCTCGGGAGTAGATTGCCATGTCCTTCTCCCACTTTTGTGGAGCTGGGAATCAAACCTGGGACCTCAGACACTACAAAGCAGAACTCTACCAACTGAGCTAAATCCCAGCCTTTTCCTCTGGGGAAACAGAGACATCCTTATGCTGATTCACCCAGGAAACACAGGTTTTTCCCAGTTCCTTCACAGAGCTACCTAAGCTGCTTCAAGTGCCTTTTTCCCTGTACTTATTCCTTCAGGGTGTATTATCTTTCATAAACCTATTGTATAATCTACTATAACCTCTGTATCAGGTATAAATTCTTTAATATGCTGAATACAAGGACCAAGGTTTTGCTGCCAGTTTCTAGACCTACACTCCAGACCCACCCACCTATACTCCCGAGGTCTCCTCGATAACACCAGGTTGGTGACTTCACTTGCCATCAAGGCACTGGTGAGAAGTCCATTTACAGAAAGAAATTTGACCATGAGAACTTCATCTTGAAGCATCCGGGTCCTGGCACCTTGTCCATGGCAAATGTTGGACCCAACACAAATGGTTCTCTTCCACAACTGAGGGGCTGGGTGGCAGGCACATGGTCTTCGGGAAGGTAAAAGAGGGTTTGAACATCGTGAAGGCCGTGGAGCATTTTGGGTCCAGGATTAGCAAGACCAACAAGAAGATCACCATTGCTAAATGTGGCCATCCCTAATACACCTGACTTCCGTTTCCTCTTAACCACTAGACTGTCCCTGCCTTGGCTCAGGAAAGCACCCTCCCCGCCTCCGCTCACCCTGTCCCATGATCTTTGCGCTCTCACTCAGTTCTCTGGGTTCCATATTGACCTTATTCGCCTTCAAGTCCAGCTGGATTGCAGAGTTCAGTTTCTGATTATGAAATGAAAATTTAAAAACAAACCAAAAGAACGGAAAGCTCTTCTACAGAGCTCAGGCCAAAACGCAGGTCCTGAAAAGCCTTAACTATGTTGAGTGTTGGTCCTGGGCTCATCCTATGTTTTCCATTGGAAATGTCTCACCTGCATGACAGATCACAGACAGCACTTCTGTCACTTACACTCCCCTTGTTCCTGTTCTCCCCTTGGGGGGGGTGTGCACGCAGAGCATGTGTGTGCATGTGTGTGCATGTGTGGGCTTCCTCTGAACACACCCAGTATCATCACACGTCTGTACCAGGCGCCTCCTGTAACAGTCATTTTTTTCCCTGCCTGCTCCCCTTCCTTGGACACCCACCCTTAGGATTTCATATACGGCCTTGAATATACATGTATATCTTTGAGAGAAAGTAGTGTGGGCTTGGAGAGAGGCTTAACATTTACATAAATGTTATTGGGCCATAAATCTTGTTCTGGGCAATCGTTTTTTTCATTCAACACTATGCTATTAAGACCTAATTATTTTGCAACATGTATTCGTAGGCCATTGCTTCTGCCTGATGCTTTGCCTTCCAGTGAAGACAAGACAGCCTGTGGTAAAAGTGACACTTCAGATCAGTGTGGAAACGATGCATTGGACAGCTCAGTACATCTTAGTAGCTGTTGCATTGACTCCAGGCTTTTTGAAAGAGGCCCCAAATACTCGGTGGCTTCAATAAAAGAAAAGTTTCTTTTCCTTCATGAAACAGCCAGAGGCAGGAGTTCTGGGCTGGCAGGGCTCCTCCATGTTCCACATGAGGTTTCCATCCCTAGGGCCAGTTCTCACCACTACCACTGCCACAAAGAAGGGACTCAAGGACCATGGAAGCAAATGTCTAATTCTCTCCATGAAAAGACCCAGAAGAGCCTTGGGTGGTGGTACACACGTCTAATCCCAGCACTCAGAAGGCAGAGAGGGGAGGATCATAAGTTAGAGGACAGTCTGGGCTATAAAGTGAAACCATGTCTTAAAAAGGCAGAGGAAAAGAAAGAAGAAGGAAGAAAGGAAGAAGGGAA
>VMDO01027097.1:0-25750 GCA_007922755.1 Pedetes capensis
TTCTGGTGTTCCCAGGCGGTCTCCCATCCAGGTACTAACCAGGCCTGACCCTGCTTAGCTTCCGAGATCTGACGGGATCAGATGCCACAGGGCTACAGCTGCAGGCACCTCATGGCATAAGAAACATCATTTATGAACAGGGCTGAGAGGAATAGCTGGAAACTAGCTATCATGGTTTTCCCTCTGATCATCGAAATTCATATCCCTTTTCTTAAAGTACTATCTTGTTGCTATTGTTGTTGTTGGGTGCCGTCGATTCGGTGTCCAAATCATAGCAACCCTACGCACAACAGGTGAAACACTATTGTTAGTGCTTCTCTGCTGTTCATAGGGTTTTCAATGGTGAATTGATTTTGGGGAGTGGGTTGCCTGGTCCTCCTCCCAAGCCTACAGCACCTTGTGTTCCCAGGCGGTCTCCCATCCAATTACTAACCAGGCCTGACCCTGCTTAGCTTCTGAGATCTGACAAGATCAGACGCCACAATGCTATGGCTGTGGGCTTCATGTTATTATTTTAGGCTCATATTCAAGGTCTAGGTTTTCATCATCTAAATTAGATCCATGTGCAATTGAGATTGTTCATATATAGCTTCTCTTGATCCAAAATTTGTAACCAAAATGATACATTCTGTGTACACTGCCCCAAAATACATTGATGAAACAGGGATTATTGTATCCTTAACAATAGACTGGGTCATTAAAAAGGAAAAATGAAGGCTCATAGGAATCACTCATGGCAATTTGTAGACATAGCTGGGAACATACTAATAATTCCTCCAAATACAAGGGTAAGGAATGTTTCTTGAAAGGGTCTTAATTGTCTGGATGTGGTTTTCTATTCCATGTTTTCAGTGGCTCTTGCTTCTGTCCTCTAAGTCGTTCTTCCCTTTACATTAAAAAATGGCCAATGTTTGCAAACTGAGTAGCTTTCCTTGCCTTTTTTTGTGCCAATAAAATTTGTAAGGCCAGGATCTTCTCATTTTGTCTTGCTGTTCTTTTAGATCACGATAGTAAATCTCCTTTAAAAACTTTGTGATTTTTCCAATGAATCTAATTATTTTCCATTCTGTTAGGGAATATCTGTTCTCCCAAATCTATTTAAGAAAGGCACTTAGGGAAAAATTGTTCTCCCAAGTCTCTTTAAAAGAAACACTTTCCTGTTTTAGTCTGAGAGTCAGAATGCTATGGAACAACATCTTTAAGACTTTTAGAAGCCCTTGTCTTCTACTTCAGCTAGATCTTATGGGCGTGTGTTAGTTAGCTTGTGTGTTAATGTGATAAAATAGCTGGAATAACAACTTTTAGAAGAAAAGATATATTGGGGATCATAGTTTACAAGATTTCAGTTCACGGAAGCAGAGGAGGGATTGTGGTTGGGCACATAGCTGGGCTCATGGCAGAGAACATCAGGTCAGGAAACAAAGAGAGACTATTAGAACTAAGGGTCCAGGTAGAACCTCCAAAGGTCTGCCCCAGTAACACACCTCTGCAAAGCTAGGCCCCATCTCCCAAAGTTGCATAACCTGTCAAGACGTCATCAAAACCATGAGATCAAGCACTCAGACACATGACCTTTGGGGGGTTATTTTAAATTCAAACCATAACACTCCACCCTTTTGTCCCCCAGCAGGCCTTGGTACATGAAGGAATTTGAGATTATGCTTCACAGTGATATGGCAATACACTGTGATGATGAAGATTGGAACAAAAAAATAAGTCAGAATACTGTGAGGTTCAAAAAAGAAGGGTCAGGAAGCTCCTGCATAATCCAAACCAGATACAGAAACACAGGGAGTCAGATATCCAAAATCAAGGATATAGGCAAGGAATCCAAGAAATCAAGATTTAGATTACAGAGTTAATATTTAGGTAAATAGAAATGTGGTCCTGAGGAAAGAGAAAAATTTTATAACTTGTAAAGTATTTGGAGTTAAACTGTTTTATTTTAGTTTTTGCGGTATTTAGAGGGTTGAACCCAGGGCTTCTAATATACTTTGCAAGTGCTGGACTGCACCTCCAGCCCATTTTTTATTTTAATTTTTTTTTATCTTGAGACAAGGTCTCACTAAGTTAAACAGGCTTCCTCTGTCCTCAAATCTGCAATCCTCCTGTCTCTGCCTCCCAAGTCACTGGAATTACAGGTGTGAGCTACTGCACCTGGTTTGGAACCAAAATTTAAATATTGTTGCAAGTAATAGTGGAACTTGGACTCAGTATGTGGGCAGATCTTGGCCTATGGGTAGAAAATGATGTCTGGTCAGAATATGGATGGTGACAGATCATTGTCTAGTTCCCAATATGTGTTAGAGCTCTTTTATTTTCATGGGATTCTAATTGTCTTTTCAATTATTCCAATAATCTACTCTTTAATTGATTGGGAGTATGGTATTTTCCTAAAAAGGGACCTCCATACATGCAGAGAAACTAGCAGGCTATAAAGCTATCTGTGGCATTCATATTACCCATTTGGCTCAAAATAAATATGCTAGCTTTATCATCTTTTGTTTAAACTGCAAAATAGTCTATTCTTTGGAAGTAGCATTCATCTTCCTTGAATGTGTTCCTACTCATGAAGCAATTTGGAATCACCAGTACTCCTGCATGAGTCTCAGTTGCAGAAGTTAGAATTTTTCTGAATCCTTTCGATCATCTTCTCTTTCCTCATGCTGGTTATTATTTCAGTCTGAAAGACAATGCTATCTTATAAAGTCACATTGTACTTTCACTTTTTCTTGAAATATCCTGAATAGAATAAAATGGAATCATTTAAACTTTTATTTAAGAAAAGTAGAGTTTCTTGATTAAACGGGAGAAATTTAGAGTGGTATTCTAAAGAAATATATTGAAAGAAAAGTACAGATGCATGCATACTTGTAGTTCTTTGTGGGGAGGGTAGTTTCTTTTAGACCCATTTAAAAATTCAATTAGTTTGCTTTAAAGATTTTGATTAGAAATACATCTCATGCATTGATAGGGGAGTATTTTGAAATGTTATTTCTTTTTATGTAGTAGTTCTATTTTTGTAGCTTTTCTGAGAACTCTCAGCAGTGCATCAGCACGTAAATATTTCTACCTAGTAGTCAGATTTCCATTAGTCCTCACTTCATGCACCATTGTCCTAGTGATGATTTGGTTGGTTCCTCCAAGCATCAGTAGCCTAAAGATCTATAGCACCTAGTAGTACAGTAAGTTTTTGTACCTATTAAGGCCTTTATTCCTCTACTACCCAATTTCTTTTTGGACCCCAAGTCTAAGGAGCCTGAAACTGTTTATCAGAGTAACCACTTCCCCCTGCCAAAGTGTTATAACTAATGTTCTTGATGATTGAGTCATCAGTTGGGAAACTGGCTCTCTACACTATATTCTGATGCCGTTTTATGCCCTAGACCAGGAACTGACAAACTTTTTCCTACAAAAAGGCCTTCTAGTAACTATTTTCAGTTTTGTAGGCCAAACCATCTCTGTCACAAATATCAAGCTGCCATGAAGCGCAACAGCAGAAAATGCTGCTGATGTGGGTCAATGACCTGAGCATAGACTCCTGATTTGAATACAGTGGTCCTCTCTTATCTACAGTTTCATCTTCCTAGATCTCAGGTACCCACGGTCAATGAGTATAAAAATATTAAATGAAAAATTCTGGAATAAAAAATCATAAGATTTAAATAACTTTTATTATAGTATTTTGTTATGATTATTCTGTTTAGTATTGTTGTTAACCTTATTGCATCTACTTTATAAATTAAGTTTTAACATAGACATGTTGTTGTTAGGTGCTGCTGAGTTGGTGTCCAACTCATAGAGACCATATGTACAACAGATGAAACACTGTTGTCATGCTTCTCTGCTACTCATAGGTTTTTCAATGGCTGATTGCTATTGGGAGTGCGTTGCTGGGCCCTTCTCCCAAGCCTACAGAACCCAGTCTTCCCAGGCGGTCTCCTATCCAAGTACTAACTAGGCCCGACCCTGCTTAGCTTCTGAGATCTGACAGGATAACATGCCAGACTGGTACAGCTGCAGGTGTAGACAGGTATACATGGAAAAAAAAACCAAAACTGTGTATATGTATAGTTCAGTGCTCTTGTAGTTTCAGGCATCCCCTGGGAGTCTTGGAATGCATCATCCCTGGATAAAAGGGGGCTAACTCTATCTATGCCTGCAGCTATACCACTGTATCATCCGATCCTGTCAGATTTCAGAAGCTAAGCAGGGCCAGGCCTGGTTAGTACTTGGATGGGAGACCCACTGGGAACACCGGGTGCTGTAGGCTTGGGAGAAGGGCCCAGAAACTCTTCTCCCCACAAAAAAAAAAAGAAAAAGAAAAGAAAAAAAAAGAAAAAGAAAACACAACCAGCCATTGAAAACCCTATGAATAGCGGAGAAGGACTGACAATAGTATTTTGCCTGTTGTCTGTAGGGTTGCTATGAGTTAGACACTGACTCAATGGTACCTAACAACATCAAAAACAACAATAACTATATCTATACCATGTGAATGGAAAAGATAAGGCTTAACAAAAACTTGGTGTGGTATAGTCTCTTAGGCATAAAATGAAGAAATCCATTGGAGTAAACATTGTTTTAAAACCTTTTGGAAGATTGTGTCCCTTCTCCTGGCCCTCCTGAATATCACTCCATTTTGAAACAAATATCTATGTTTCTTCCAAGTATTATTTGCTCCTACATAGTCACGATCTGGGACAGATGTTGGCAGCCCACTGCCACAGCCTAAATCCTGCTCTTTGTGCCATCAAGATCTTTAAAATAGAAGCCTATGCAGTCCTTTGTGGTGTAGACATTAGCAGAACAGGTCCTTTCTGGAGCTCTATTTCTGTCTCAGAGTGGTGTTGGCCTGGGAGGAGTTGCTGTCCACCTACTTGTGTTTAGAATTCCCTATGAAAAATGGCATCTTCTGTGAGACAACTGCTGCAGCTAATGGAGCATTTTGTGTTTGCAGACCTGTTTTCGTTGGTGAAGCTACTAGGGGCTGGGCAGGAAGTAGAATTACAATCTTGTCTTCATTAGCACTGTGTTTGTATCAGCCCATGCCTGAAAAACAGTTCAGGTTGGGATACATTTCTCCAGTGAAATGATGCAACTCAGATGGAACCATCTGCCCCATATATAATGGCCTCTCTATCATCCAGAGCATACTTTTGCTTGTTGCTGATGTGATTGAGATGGTACTAAAAGGTTTCAGTTTGAAATTATTGCAGCTAATACTACTAATTGGATGGCTTACTAGTGTATGAGGAAGGTTTGAGAAATAATTTCTATCTATAAAACTAACTAAAATAATTTAGAGCTAAAATTTATCTCCACTTTGTGCATTAGTTAGTGATACTCTGTTGTAGAAAAACATTCAACCTGTCATAATATTTATGAAGAATATGAAATTTCAACATATCTTTACAAATGCTTGATGCCAAATGAGAAAATTATATAGCTTTTACCATATGGCAACTTTTTGTCATGCCAAATCTACTTCTGAGTAAATAATATTTCAGAAATAAATAAGTACAGAATTTCAGGCTTTAATTGCTCCCTGATAAGTTGATATTTCCAGTTCAAATCAAGTTAGTATTTAATCATGACTGTCAGCTTAAGACCCAGTGATATAAAAATGTAGTGATCTGGATGCCTCTATATAAATGTAGAAAATAAGGAGATTTATCCAGTATGAACATATTTAGAAAGATGAATTTGACACTTTAAACCTAGCACTACTCCAGCCTTCTACAAGTCAGGACTATAAAATATTGTCCATGTTGCCTTTTTAAAATACTTGTTGAAATTAAAATATAAAAATATAATTGTTCACTTCATATATAATTTTAAAATCAGACATTAAACCAGTTCAGTATTGAGTTCATCTGCAACCTTGTGATCAGTGCCTAGCAGAAATCACTTATTCATGGCACATATTAAAATTGGGTAACTTATTCATGGCACATATTAAAATTGGGTATATGGAAGGAAAATGGACTTGTCCCTAAGGATAATACACTCTGATTACAAAGGATAGAATAAGCATTGGAAAAGAATAAGTAAAGTTAAAGTATGAGAAGAAATCTCTCTCATATAGGCAAAGTCCTGATGTAAATTCAATGGCATAGATGAACATTTAGATAAAATCTGTAAAAGTATGACTAATGCTACAGAGAAAAGAACAAAATGCACTAAAGAACCAAAGTGATGCATGCAATATACTTAAAAAAAAGAATATAGCCAAAATGTGGCAAAAGTATGTATGGTAAGTATATGTCATATGCAGTACCACATTCCTCTCTAGTAGGAATATTCAGCTTTCTTAAAGGTTATATCTGACTGTTGTTAATTGTAAAAACACATGCTAGAAAAAAAATCATGTCCAAATCAACAAGAAAACATCTGTGCTATATTAGCATTAGTCCTTAATTTATCAGTTTTTTATGATTTTTTTTTTTTGCATTTTAGGAATATGTAGCAGAAGACATTGTACTTTGCCTATCGCACACATTGCTGTAAGCTTGTCACATGCCTTGTCACATTAAGTCTTCACAGTCACACCTCACAAGGCACTATGATCAGGCTCATTGCTATGAGGCATTGCATAGAAGCTGATAACTAGCTCAAATCTTTGGGGAGATACATAAATGTACATTAGAGATAAGAATAAATAATACTGATTTTTAGGAAGACCAAGAATGAATTATATCGTTAGAACAACACTAACCTTTTTTCATTTAGTTCTTTTTGAGAGGTTATCCATGGATCCCTATCAAAAATTAGTCCTTACCCTATCCTCTAGACTTTTGTTTTTGAAAAAATGGAGGCTACAGTTTAGATAGTCTAGGGCCAACTGCCCAGAGCCATGTAGCCAAAATTTAAGTAAGTTATCTTTATTTTCCTAAAATAGTAGCTCTAATAATAAAGCACAAAATATAAGCTTGTTGTTATTTTCAGCATGGTTTTGTAAAATTAAACCAATTAGTCGCAGGCAAATCAGCTTAAACATCTCTATTTATCCTAAAAGAATGTTAAGTTATAATAGCCAACCACAAGGAAGATCAATGTAGTTCCTCATTATGGTTAATAAGCTGCACAGAAAATGACTATGAGCAGGGATTCTTACCACTTTTAATTTGAAATCTCTGCAAACTACTCTTTTGTGTTCATAATAAACTTTCAGAATTTTTCTAGTTGTTGTTGTTGTTGTTAGGTGCCGTCAAGTCGGTATCCAACTCATAGCGACCCTCATAGGGTTTTCAATGGCTGACTGTTTGGGGATTGCATTGGGAGTGGATTGCCAGGTCCTTCCTAACTTGATCTTATTTTATTTTTTTGACATTTTCTATCTTCTTCCCACTTTTATTTTTATCCTGATACTTTGCACTGACATTCTATATCGCTCACTTCTTTATTTGTTTATTTTCTCTTCCCCCACTCTAATGACATTCTATGAAGGCACATTATTTTGTCTGTCACTATTATGTTTCCAGAGCCTAACATTGGTACTCAATAAGTGTTGAATTGATAAATAAATCAGTGGTTTAATTTTAGATACAGTTCTAAAATTGATCTTTAAAAATATATTCTGAGCCTTCAGAAAAGAAAGTAGTGAACATCTGCAGTGTATATTGGGTCACTAACATGAAAACCATATGATGGTCGCTATGAGTTGGACCCAACTCAATGACACCTAATAACAACAACCCCACAAGTCTGTCAGTTTGCCGCACTATGGGGGCTTGCGTGTTATGATGAGGCTGAGAGCTCTGCCACTGGTACCTCAGATATGAGCAAGGTTACCCATGGTGGACAGGTTTTCAGATGAGCTTCCAGACTAAGACAGACTAGGAAGTAGGACCTGGCGAACCACTCCTGAAACAACTAGCAATTGAAAACCCTATGGATAGCAAAGAAACACTGTCAGATATAGTGCCTGAAAATGAGGCCCCCAGGTTGGAAGGCACTCAAAAGACTACTGGGGAAGAGTTGTCTCCTCAAAGTAGGGTGTACCGTGATGACGGAAATGGAATAAAGCCCCAGGGACCTCCATTTCCTGATGTGGCATGACTCACAATGAGGAGAAACAACTGTAAACATCCATTAATAATTGGAACATGGAATGTACGTAGTATGAATCTAGGAAAATTAGAAATCATTAAAAGAGAAATGGAGTGCATAAACATTGACATTCTAGGCATCAGTGAGCTGAAATGGACCGGCATAGGCCATTTTGAGTCAGACAGTCATATGGTCTACTATGCTGGGAATGAAAAACTAAAGAGAAATGGCATTGCATTCATTATCAAAAAAGACATTTCAAGATCTGTCATGAAATACAATGTTGTCAGTGATAGAATAATATCCATGCGCCTACAAGGAAGGCCAGTTAATATGACTATTCAAATTTATGTACCCACCACTAAGGCCACAAATGAAGAAAGGGAAGACTTTTATCAGCTTCTGCAATCTGAAATAGATCAAACATGCAATCAAGACATACTGATAATCACTGGTGACTGGAATGCAAAGGTCAGAAACAAAGAACAAGGCTCAGGAGTTGGAAAACATGATCTTGGGGACAGAAATGAAGCTGGAGATTGCATGATAGAATTTTGTCGGACCAATGACCTTTTCATTGCAATTACATTTTTTCAACATCATAAACAGAGACTATACACATGGACTTCACCAGATGGAATACACAGGAATCAAATTGACTACATATGTGGAAAGAGACAATGGAAAAACTCTATACAAAATGTCAAAACAAGACCAGGTGCTGACTGTGGATCAGACCATCAACTTCTCATATGCAAGTTCAAACTGAAGCTGAAGAAAATTAGAACACATATACGTGAACCACAGTATGACCTTCTGTATATCCCACCTGAGTTCAGAGTCCACCTCAAAAATAGGTTTAATGCATTAGACACAAATGATAGGAGACCAGAAGAACTGTGGCATGACATAAAAGATACCATTCAAGAAGGAAGCAAAAAGTTCTTAAAAAGACAAGAAAACAGATAAGACCAAATTACATGTCAAAAGAGACACTAGAACTTGCCCTCGAACGTGGAGCAGCTAAAGCAAAAGGAAGACATGATGAAGTTAAGGAACTAAACAGAAGATTTCAGAAGGCAGCTCGAGAAGACAAAAACAAATATTATAATGACATGTGCAAGGAGCTGGAGGCAGAAAACCAAAAGGGAAGAACATGCTCTGTGTTTCTCAAGCTTAAGGAAGTGAAGAAAAAATGCAAGCCTCAAGTGGCAGTAGTGAAAGATTCTACAGGGAAAATATTAAATGATGCAAGAAACATCAAATGAAGATGGGAAGAATACACAGAGTCATTATACAAGAAAGAATTGGTAGATGACCCACCATTTCAAGAGGTTGCATATGAAGAGGAACCAATGGTGTTGAAGGACGAAGTGGAAGTTGCCTTGAAAGAACTGGTGAAACACAAGGCTCCAGGAATTGATGGGATACCAATAGAGATGTTTCAACAAACAGATGCAGCACTGGAGGTGTTAACATGTTTATGCCAACAGATTTGGAAAACAGCTCCTTGGCCAACTGACTGGAAGAGATCCATATTTGTGTCTATTCCCAAAAAAGGGGATCCAACTGAATGTGCGAACTATCGGACAATATCATTAATATTGCACACAAGCAAAATTCTACTAAAGATCATTCAGAAGCGACTGCAGCAGTATGTAGATAGGGAATTACCAGAAAATCAAGTGGGATTCAGAAGAGGGTGGGGAACTAGGGAGATCATTGCTGATGTCAGGTGGACATTAGCTGAAAGCAGAGAATATCAGAATGATGTCTATCTATGTTTTATTGACTATGCAAAAGCATTTGATTGTGTGGATCATAACAAATTATGGATAATACTTCAGAAACTGGGAATACCAGAACACCTAATTGTGCTCATGAGAAATCTGTATATAAACCAGGAGGCAGTTGTTTGAATAGAACAAGGAAACACTGAGTGGTTTAAAGTTGAGAAAGGTGTGCATCAGGGCTGTATACTTTCACCCTATCTCTTCAAATAATCCGAGAAGGTGGACTTTATGAGGAAGAATGTGGCATCAAGATTGGAGGAAGACTCATTAACAACCTGCATCATGCAGATGACACCACTCTGCTTGCTGAAAATGAAGAGGATTTAAAACATTTACTGATGAAGATCAAAGATCATAGCCTTCAATATGGGCTGCGACTAAACATCAACAAAACAAAAGTTCTTACGACTGGGTCAGCATGCAACTTCACAATAAATGGAGAAAAGATTGAGGTTGTCCAAGATGTTGCTTTGCTTGGGTCTATAATCAACACCCGTAGAAGCAGCAGTCAAGAAATCAAAAGACACATTGCTCTAGGAAAAGCTGTGGCAAAAGATCTCTTTAGAATATTGAAAAGCAAAGATGTCACATTGAAGACGAAGGTGGGTCTGACTCTATGCCATGGTATTTTCAGTGGCATCATATGGTTGTGAAAGCTGGACATTGAACAAGAGAGACAGAAAAAGAATTGATGCTTTTGAATTGTGGTGCTGGAGACGTCTATTGAATATACCATGGACTGCCAAAAGAACCAACAAATCTGTCCTAGAAGAAGTGCAACTAGAGTGCTCCTTGGAAGCAGGAATGGCCAGACTGCTTCTTACATATTTCGGACATGTAGTCAGTTGAGATCAATCCCTGGAGAAGGACATCATGTTTGGGAGAGTGGCAGGTCAACACAAAAGAGGAAAACCCTCCACCAGATGGATTGACACAGTGTGTGCAACAATGGGCTTAAACATAAATAAGATCGTTTGCCTGGCACAGAATCGGCAAGTGTTTCGATCTGCTGTCCATAGGGTTGCTATGAGTCAAACTCGAGTCAATGGCACCTAACAACAACAACAACAACAACAACAACCACAACTTTAAAGCATGTTGGGTTAAATTAATTTTCTTTTCCTACAGGATATGTATATCAGATCAGTGCTATCCCTATTGTCTATCTTGATTTCAGCAAGAACATGATAAAATTTTCCATGGTGAACATGTCATTAAGATGTAGAAAGGCAAGATTATGAAAGAATGATTCCTCATGTATCAATGTCTGTTCTCAAAGCAGTCTCTAGTAAGGGATGAAGGAGTCGTTTTTCAGGTCTCTGCTGGTCAACGTTTTTATCACTAATTTTTTTGGGTAATTTTAATGACACGACAGGGCTGGGATTTAGCTCAGTTGGTGGAGCGCCGCTCTGCAGTCTCTGAGGTCCCGAGTTCATTTCCCAGCACCACAAAAACGGGAGAAGGACATGGCAACTCACTCCCAAGGCAATCCAGAAACAGTCAGCCATTGAAAACCCTATGAGGGTCGCTATGAGTCACCCATGACTCTGACAGCACCTAACAACAACAACAATGACATGAGGAGATAATCTATAGATGAAGCAAAAATGGGTGGAACAGCTAAAATAGTTGCCAAAAAATCAATATACAATGAATGCTTGACAAGCTGGAAGGGAGAGATAAACATAATAAAACTTAAAAGGAGAATATATAAAATTTCAAAACACCAACAAGGGAAGAACTCATTGAGGAACAGTTGAGGCAGTGGTGACACGTAGTTTGACAGCAACTGCAGATGTAGTTGGTTATGAGATAAATATGAATCAATAATATGACTCACTGCCACCAACTGTCATTCCCCACAACCAAATATTCATTCACTCTGGTGCTTCATAAATGGAACTGGGATTTGAACAAGAAAGGTAATAATTCATCTCTGTATTTGTTTGGTTCTCCCATAGATAGAACTGTGATTTTAATCCTAGGCAATTTACCTTAAGAGCAGTGAGATAATAGTAGAGTAAATCCCAAAGCTGTAATCATTGTAAAGCGAAAACTCTATATCATATCTAAACCTGTGGTTCCAATCTTGTGGGTTTAATATTTGAATTAGTGGCAGAAGTTTCAAACTGAGAGGATGTCTCATTAAAACAGAGTTCTGGGTTGTCTTCTTGCATTCTTGTATGGAAATGCAGATACGAAGATATATGGAGATGTAGTGATCCTGTTTTGTGTTGCTCTCAGACCATTTTGCTCATTTACTTTAAATTCCTGGCACCTGAATAGTAATTTGAGTGCTTTTTTCCTGAACAAAAAGGACTGGGGAATGCATGGTTGGCTGGGATAGGAGAGACAAACATATTTGGAGGTCTTTCATGGTGCAGTGGCACAGAGCAATTAAAACTAATCTGGTTGCCCCCAGAGAACTAAACACAGGTGGTAATTATAGGATAACAGTTGTCTTACATTTACAGAATAATTTCTCACAGTGACTTGATAAGTTGCTGTGTTTTGCCCATGGCGCTCAGTGACTCCTTACTGAATAAGTGAAGGAAAACTTGTGAATAGTGAAATGTATTCCAGGAACTGTTGGAATGTAAGCATTTTGAAAGCACCCATCTGTGTCCATTTTGCTTACAGCTATGTCCTGGAACCTAAGTCAGCACCTGCTGCATGATAAGTTCTCATTAAATGGTTCCAGACTTCATGATAAGAGATATTCAGATATAGGATCAGAGTCTTTCCGGCATCATAAGAAAAGTTCATTAGCTATACAAGTAGAGGGTCACAGAATATTGACCTAGTTGTCACTTAAAGTCACTTTAAACCCTGAAAGGAGTCTATACAACAAACAACATGGAATGAGAGTGAATATGTTATATCAAATTATGAAGCCAGCAAAGTTAAAGTCAAGTGTGTATGTGTAATAACAAAACTGGTTGGTAAAGCATTTTGCCAATTATTTATAGTATGGACAAAAACATTGTTTTCTGAATTTTAAAATTGAAATAGCCACCTGTTTTTGTTGTTAAATTTTTTTTCTTCTAACATTTGGTTCTGCCCTATATTCATATTGATATCTGTGATTTTTCCACTTTTCAGATACTTTGTGCCAGCTTAGAGATGGTTAGCCATTCCTGTACAATATAAAAAAAAATATTCTCTGATATTTGTAACCCAACTTATAAAAACCTTGTTGCCTTGAGGTTTGGAGTGATTTGTTATTTTATCCTTCAAGGAAACCCATGATAACAAATCAAACCATTGGGAACTGATCTTAGTTTCATTTTTGCAGGTAGAAACTGAAAGCAACATTTTGAAAAATCATAACTAACCTAGAAAATAATGTTTAGAGGCCAAAATGTGGGAAAGGAACAACTAGGTAAATATTTAGTTTTTTAGGTGCTTGTAAAAAATTCAATGTACCTTTTCTTGTAAAGTTCTAGCTGTTTTAATATTCTCAAAATCAGGAAAAAGGAGAAACTGCTTTATAACCTTGAAGTAAAGAAAATTCTAAAGCTCTGAATTTGAGTGCCACAAATAAATGTATTTAGAATGCAGTCCTGAAGGGTGTGTATTAACTATGAAAAGCAGTATCTTATTAAATTGTGAGAAACTTGCGTTTATTTGAAGAGGATATGGTAATTTATTTTTGCTAAATATTATTTATAAGAGATAGCACTTTCTTCTGAGTATTTTGTTTCAGGACAAACAAAGAAAAGGAGCACTTAATTGGGAAAAGGTTAGTGGCTACTTATTGGTGGAATAGATGTATGAATCATCCTTTTACATCACAGATAAACAGTAATGAAGAAATTCCTATCATGGAGTGGTATCATATAGGCTTAGAATGCCATGCCATCGTTATCATTATGATAATGTGTTGAGTATGCATAGATTCTGTCTCTGAGGAGTACTTAGCAATTTATGCATTTGTTTTAATTAGTTTTCAAAGATTCCTCATAGGGTACCATGAACATACAGCTTTATCCCTAGTTTTAGATCAAGCTTTCGCTAAAACAGTGATACAAACACTTTTATTTAAATAACTTCTACTTGCTGCAACCCCCTCCTCTTTGAGCAGCACCTTATTTCTTTTTTAAAGGGATAAGAGCCTTATGAATTTTTGTATGTAAAAGATGTAGAACAGAAAACTTCAAATATATATAAAAGTATGGAGAATAATATAATAGACACTAAGTACTCATCATTCAACTTCAACAGTTCTCAGTGTGCAGCTAATTCTTCTTCTCTATCCCCACCCACATTTCCCTCCACTAGGATTACTTTGAAGCAAATTCAACACATAGTATTCCTTCAATGGTATTTTGGTAAGCATCTAGCTATAATATTTGTAAAAATTGCCTCAATAATGTTAAAACACTTGTAAATATTTCTAACAAGTTTCCTAATAATTTCTTAATATCAATTTTTTCTGATTCTAAAACAATTTTTAATTTGTTGTTTGAAATAGTTCCAAAAGAGGTCCACAGACTATTCCTTACGGCTTTTAATTCTCTTTTAGACTATGAACTTCCACTCTCTATCTTTTTTCTTTTAAAATTATCTTGAAATTTGATCATATATCCTGCAGAGATGTTCATAGGTTGGATTTTGTTGATTGCATCCCTATGGTGTTTTTCTAGTAACTTGGTTGAATTTTCTATAATTAGTAAATTTAAAGGCCTGATAATTTATGTGTAATTATTTAAAAAGATGAGCCTATTTTTTTGTGTTTTTCTTGCTTAATTAACCTATAATTGACAAATAAAATTAGAGCCAGGCATGGTGGCGCACACCTATAATTCCAGCACTCAGAAGGCTGAGGCAGGAGGAGCAACACAAGTTTGAAGCCAGCCTGGTCTATATAGTGAGTTCTAGGCCAGCTTAGACTACACAGTAAGACCCTATGTCAATAAACCAAACAAAACAAAACCAAAACAAAGCACAGAGGTATATATTTATAGTATATAACATTGTAACTTGATAGATGTATACATTATATAATGATTATCACAATAAAATGAATCAACACATTCATCCCTACATAGTTACTTTTCTGTGTGTATGTGGTGAGGGCCTGTAGCACTGTGGCATCCAGTCCTGTCAGAGCTCAGAAGCTAAGCAGGGTCTGGCCTGGTTAATACTTGGGAGACCACCAGGGAACACTAGGTGCTGGGGGCTTGGGAAAAGGACCCACACCCGCTCCCCAAAAAATCAATCTGCCATCAAAAACTCTATGAAAAACAGAGAAGCAATGACAAAGTGTTTCGCCTGTTGTATGCTGGATCACTATGAGTCAAATACCGACTCCATGGCACCTAATGACAACATGTGGAGATGGGACATATAACATCTCTCTTAACAAATTTCAACTAAATAATTTGGTAATATTTTCCTTTCAATCAAATGAGAAATAAGGTGCTATGGAAAGAGAAGGGAGTTGCAGCAAGTAGAAGTATTACGAACAGTAGTCACTATGTTTTACATTGTTTTTGCTGTTGTTAGATGCCATTGAGTCAGGTCCAACTCAGAGTGACCCTCATAGGATTTTCATTGGCTGGTTGCTAGAATTCATTCATTTTTACAGCTAAAATTTAGTGTCCTGTAACTAAATGTCCCCAATTTCTCCCACACTATGGACCTTGCCAGTTACCATCCAACTCTTAGACTCTATGTTGCCAACTTTTTTTTTGTATATTTTTGTTTGTTTGTTTTGAGATAGGATATCATGTATAGTCCAGGCTATCCTGGAACTCACTATGCAGACCAGGAGAGTCTTAATCTTGTGTTGATTCTTCTGCCTCAGGCTCACAAGTGCTGGGATTGTAGGAATGAATCACCATGCCTGTTCAAGTTTTCATATTCCATATATAAGCAAGATCATTCAATATTTTTCTGTCTTTGGTTTATTTCACTTTGTGTAATGTTTCCCAAGTTCATCTACATGACTCAAATGGCAGGATTTCCTTCTATTTTATGGCTGAATAATATTCTACTGTTTATCTTACATTTTCTTTGTCCATTTGTCAATGGGTCTTTAGGCTGTTTCAATATGTGGGCTATTCTGAATAATACTTCAATGAATGTAGGAGCACAGGAAACTTTTTGACATGCCAATTGTCTTTAGCTTAGAATTACACAAGGGTACAAGATTTCCCTTTTTTTTTCATAACCTCACCTATACTTGTTATAGACATTCAAACAAGTATGAAGTAGTATCTTGTGATTTTGATATGTATTCATCTGATGTTTACTGATGTTGTTGTTGTTGTTCTTAGGTGCTGTCGAGTCAGTATCTGACTCATAGCAACCCTCATAGGGTTTTCAATGGCTGACTGTTTCGGGATTGCCTTGGGAGTGGATTGCCAGGCCCTTCTCCCATTTTTGCGCTGCTGGGAATTGAACTCAGGGCCTCAGAGACTGCAGTGCAGCGCTCTACCAACTGAGCTAAATCCTAGCCTGGTGTTTACTGATATCATACATCTTTTGTACACCTTTTCATTTACCTGTTGGACATTTGTATGTCTTCTTTGGAGATATGTCTAAGTCACTGCCTATTTTTAAATCTGGTTATTGATTGTGCTATTGAGTTGTAGGGGTTCCTTGTATAGTTTAAATGTTAGCCTATTATCAGATACATGGTTTGCCAATATTTTTTACTGTTCCATAGGTATTTTTATTTTTATCTAATTGCTCTGGATAGAACTTCCATTACTGAAGTGAACAGAAGTGGTTGTTAAATTTGGTGTGCTAGTATTTTGTTAAGGACTTTTGTATTTCTGTTCTTTAGAGTTGTTGGCCAGCAATTTTCTTAATCTGGCTTTGGTATGAGGGTAATTCTGGCCTAATAAAACTATTTTGCAAGTATGCCCTCTGATTCCATTTTTTGGAAGAGTTGGAGACAGACTGGCATTAATTCTTGAAATACTTGGTAAAATTTACCTATGAAGCCATCCAGTCCTGAGGTTTCCTTCATTCAGAGGTTTTTGATTACTGACTCAATTTTATTACTTTTTCAATAACTAGTACTATTCAATAACAAGTTCTGTTCATATTTTCTGTTTTCTCATGATTCAGTCTTGATAAGTTGTATGTTTCTGGGGATTTAACAACATATTTTAGGTTATCCAAATTTTTGCATATAAATTATTCATTTTAGACTGTTAGTCTTTTTGAAATCCTTTATGTGTCTGTGATACCACTTGTAATGTTTCCTTTCATTCATAATTTTATTGGATTCATAGCTCTTTTTTCTTGATTAGTTTGGCTAATTTTGTTCATCTTTTAAAAATCAACTGCATTTCACTGATTATTCTATTGTTTTTCTAGTTTCTAGTTCATTTATTACTTTTCTAATCTTTGTTATTTCCTTGCTTCTGCTAATTTCAGGGTTGGTTCATCCTTTTTCTAGTTCTTTGAAATTTGAAGATAAGTTGTTTAAGTAGTTTTTTATTACTAAAATTATCCCTTTTAGAATTGGTTTTGCTGTATCACATAGGTTTTGATATTTCAATTTTATTTGCCTCAAAATACACTTTTATTTTCCTTGGGATTTCATCTTTGACACATTGGCTGTTGGGAGTATGTGGTTTAATTTCCACATATTAGTGATTTTTTTCAAAATATGTGGCATTGATTTCTAGTTTCATGCCATTGTGATAAAAAAGATAGCTACTTAAATTTTTTAGGAGTTGTTTTATGGCCCTCCATAAGTCTTATGTAGGAGAATGCTCTGTATGCACTTAAGAAGACTGTGGTTTCTATTGCTGTTGGATGGAATGCTCTCTCTGTGTCTGTTAAGCCCATTTGGTCTAGAGCATTATTCAAATCCACTGTTTCCTTATTGATTTTCTGTCTGAATGATATATCCATTGTTGAAAGTGGAATACTATAATTCCCTACTCTTATAGTATTGAAGTCTATTTCTCCCTTTGGTTCTGTTTGCTACATATATTTTGGTATTCTAGTGTTGAGTGCATGGCTATTTATAATTTTTATATTTTAAAGACATTTTGACCTCTTTTTTATTACATAATGACCTTCTTTGTCTCTGATCCTCACAAGTTTTATACTGAAAGTCTATTTTGTTTGCTATTTATATGGGATATCTTTCCCCAGTTTTTTACTTTCAGCCTATGTGTATCTTTAAGGATTGAGTCTTTTATAGCAGGAGTCACCAATCCCAATGCTATGGACAGACTCCCAGTCTGTGGCCAATAAGGAGCAAAGCTGTACAGCAAAATGTCAGTGGCATGAGAACTAAGCTTCATCTGTATTTACAGATAATGTAATGCTCTTGAGTCTTGAATCATCCCTAAGACATCATAAATGCACCCCCAGTCTTTGGAAAACTTGTCTTACAAGAAACTGGTCCCTGGTGCCACAAAGGTTGAGGATTACTGTCTTATAGAAAGCATATTATTGAACTTTTTTTATCCTTCAACCACACTGTCTTTTGATTAGAGATTTAATCTATTTACATTTAAGATAATTATTGACAAGAAAGAGCTTATTATTGCCATTTGTTAATTGTTTTCTGACTATTTTGTAGTTCCTTTATCCATTTCTTGCTGTCTTGCCTTTTGATTTGTTGATATTTTCCATAGGTATGCCATAATTCCTTTTTTTTTTTTTTTCAGTACTTTGAGTTTGAACCCAGGGCCTCATGGATGCTTTGCCAGCGCTTTACCACTGAGCCTTGCACCCAGCTAATTTTTTATTTTTTTATCTTGAGACAAGTTCTAGCTAAGTTACACAGACTGCCTCTGGCCTTGAACCTTCCATCCTCCTTTCTCCACTTCCAAAATCACTGGAATTACAGCTTTGATTCCTTTTTAAAAAGTCTCTAGTGGATCTTCTTTGTGGTTATCACAGGCATTTGAAAAATATCTTATATTTACAACACTGTTTTAAGCAGATTACATAATTTCAAGAGTTTGCAAAAACTGCACTTCAGCCACTCCCCCTCAATTTAATCTGTGATGTCACCCTTTCCATCTTTTTATATTGTGGATATATTAAGAAATTACTGAATGATAGTTATTTCTAATATCCATCTTGTCTCAGGGTAATCCTCTTTGGGATGGTCTTAATTGGAGTCCTTTGAGTTTATAAGTCTGATTATCCATATTGTTCCCCATATGTGGGAAGTTTTCAGTATTTTTAAAGTAAGTCTTCCCTTTTCCCTGTCTTCTCCTGGAATGTCTATAATATTATCTTCACTGACTTAATGATGTTCTACTGGTCTCTTCTGTGTTTGTCACTCTGTTTTCATTTTTTTCCCTTTTTTGTTCCTCTAGCTAGCTAGTTTTAAATTATTTGTTTTTGAGTTGGCTGGTGTCTTCTTCTGTATAATCAAGCCTACTAAGAAAGCCTTCTTTTGAAATTTTAGTTCTGTCCTTGTCTTCTCCAAAATTGGTTTGTTTTTATAGTTTCTCTTTATTAATCTTCTCATTTTTTCATGCATTGTTTTCCAGATAATATTTAGTTGTCTGTGTTTTGTCTCATCTTATTAAGCTTCCTTGAGATGATAATTATAAATTCTTTGTTAGGCAGTACATAGTTCTTTATTTCTTTGGGAATAGTTACTGGAGTGCTATTAGTTTCTTTTGATAGTATCATGTTTGCCTGACTTTTTGTTATCTATGGAGCCTTGCCTTAGTGGTGAGTGTGAAAATTTGAATAATTGGTATATTAACTGACTTTCCTTGTAAGCATATGGATATTATTCTATCACTAACAGTATTCTACTTCAGGACAGATCTTGAGATGTCTTTTTTGATGATGAATGCAACCCTATTTCTCTTTAACCTGTCATTCCAGGGAGAGCAGCCCATATGATTATCTGATTTAATATGGCCCATGTCAGTCATTCTAGCTCACTGATGCCTAGAATGTCAATGTTTATGTGCTCCATTTCCATTTTGATGGCTTCTATTTTCCCTAGATTCATACTACGTACATTCCATGCTCTAATTATTAATAGATGTTTATAGTTGTTCTTTCTCGTTTTGAGAAAATCAGCCACATCAGCAAATAGAGGTCCCTGGGGCTTAACTGCACTCCCTTCATTAAGTTTGATTCTACTGTGAGGAGGCAACTCTTCCCCAGTTGTCTTTTGAGTGCCTTCCAAATGGAAAGGGGGGGGGGCTGATTTTCACGCACTATATGTGACAGTGTTTCTCTGTTATTTATAAGGCTTCCAATGGCTAATTGTTTTATGAGTGGGCTTCCAGGTCCTACTCCCTGGCCTGTTTTAGTCTGGAAGTTCAACTGAAACCTGTCTACCATGGGTGACACTGCAGATATCTCTGATACCAAGCCATTGCTTTCATCATCACAGCAATATGTAAGCACCAAAACTATGGCTGAAATTGATCAACATGCAATCAGGTTGCACTGATAATTCCTGATGACTAAAGTTGGGAAAAAAGAGGAAGTTTCAGTATTTGGAAATTATGGCCTTGGAGGTAGAAACTGTTGGGATTCCCAGGGGATAGAGAATACCCCAAGCATGGCCAGTCCCAGGAGCTCATCTAGCCCACTTAGAATCCTATGGGGCAAGGTAGCAATGGGACACCTTTTCTATACATCCAGGTATATCATTCTTCCCCCTCCCATTGAGTGGGCCAAGATGGCACCCAAGGTATGGTAGCATCTAATGCCTCCCTGGTGCCAGACTGGTCATTTCTGATCCAACCCTGTTCCCCTGATTGGCTGGCTATCAGGCCATATAAACTCCAGAGTTCAGAGTTCAGCAGCCATTCTGAACATCATCCAAGAAAAGCTCACTGGGTCCTTGCAGTTCCTTAGGAGCCCAAGGCCCATTTACTCATCTGCCTATCTTAGACTTCAGCCTTCCTCCGACCTGCCTTCATCATACTTCAACCTGCCTGCCACCTCTATTCAACCCTGACCTCTACAATGCTGGATATTCTACATGGACCAAAGCTTTGAGAGGCAACACTCCAGGAGCCAAGCTCAGGGCAGCAAAAGTGACAAAAACTGCGAGCTAGAAGAGCAACTACACGAGGAGGCTCTGTCCCAGAGGCAGAGACAGCAGCTGAGCGCTTCCCTTCTCCAACTCCCCTTCCCCCTCTCCCTAATTCTCCATTCCTTTCCCCTCCTTTGTGAATAAACCTGTCCTCTCCTGTGCATGAGGCTCTGTTCTCCAGCCACGGCCTGGCCACCAGGTGAGGCATCGGGACACCCACCTCTTGCTTCCACCCATAATTCAGAGAGAGAGAGAAGCCCCAGGAAGAACCCAACAGAAACAATACTATAGACCCCATGATAGAATTTTGTTTGACCAACAACTTTTTCATTGCAACTACATTTTTTCACCAACATAAACAGCGACTATGCACATGGAATTCACCAGATGGAACACAAAAGAACAAAATTGACTACATTTGTGGAAAGAGATGAAGGAAAACCTAAATATCAGAAGTCAGAACAAGACCAGGTGCTGGCTGTGGATCAGACCATCAACTGCTCATATGGAGGTTCAAACTAAAACTGAAGAAAAGTAGAACAAGTATATGAGAGCCAAGGTATGACCTTGAGTATATGCCACCTGAATTCAGAGATAATCTTAAGAACAGATTTGATCGGTTAGACACTAATGATCAAAGAGCCCATGACTTGTGGCATGACATTAAAGACATCATTCATGAGGAAAGCAAAAGGTTATTTAAAAGACAGGAAAAAAAGAAAAGACCAATTTACATATCAAAAGAGAATCTAAAACTTGCCTTTGAACATTGAATAGCTAAAGTAAAAAGAAGACATAATGAAATTAAAGAACTAAACAGAAGACTTCAAGGGTAGCTCAAGATGACAAAATCAAATATTATACTGGTGTGTAAATGGCTGGAAATAGAAAATAAAAAGGGAGGAACACACTCTTTCTTAAAGAAATGAAGAAATAAATCAAGCCTTGAGTGGCAATCATGAAGGATTCTACAGGAACAATAGTAAATGACACGGGAAATGTCAAAAGAAGATGGGAGGAATACACACAGTCATTGTACCAAAAATAATTGTTGGATGACCAACCATTTTGAGGGGTTGCATATGATCAGGAACTAATGTTACTGAAGGAAGGAGGAGAAGCTGCCTTGAAGGAATTGGTAAAACACAAGGCTCCAGGAATTGATGGAATACCAGTGAGATGTTTCAATAAACAGATGCAGCACTGGAAGTGTTCACTTATCTATGCCAAGAGATTTGGAAAACAGCCACCTGTCCAACTAACTGGGAAAAATCCACGCTTGTGCCTATTCCCAAGAAGGGGTATCTAACCAATTGTGGAAATTGTTGAATGATATCATTACTATCACAAGCAAGTAAAAATTTGCTAAGGATCATTCCAAACAACTGTAGCAGTGTATTGAGAGGGAACTGCTGGAAAATCAAGCCAGATTCAGAAGAGGACATGTAACCAGGGATATCATTGCTGATGTCAGATGGATCTTGGCTAAAAGCGGAGAATAACAGGAAGATGTCTATCTATGTTTTATTAACTATGCAGAGGTATTTAATTTTGTAGATCACAACAAATTATGAATAACACAGCAAACAATGGGAATACCATAATACTTAATTATACTCATGAAGAATCTCTACATGGACCAGTTTGCAGTCATTCAAACAGAACAAGGAAACATTGCTTCATTTAAAGTTAGGAAAGGTCTACAACAGGGCTATATCTTTTCACCATACCTCTTCTATCTCTATGCTGAGCAAATAATCTGAGAAATTAGGCTTTATGAAGAAGAATGTGACATTAGTGTTGGAGGAATACCCATTAACAACCTACATTATACAGATGACACAACTTTTCTTGCTAAAACTGAAGAGAATTTGAAACATTTACTGAGGAAGACCAAAGAATACAGCCTTCAGTATGGACTGTGCCTCAGCATCAACCAAACAAAGTACTTGCAACTGTCAGTAAGCAACTTCGTGATAAATGGAGAAAAGAGTGACATCATCCAAGATTTGTTTTACTTGGTTCTACAATCAATACCCATGGAAGCAGCAGTCAAAAAATTGAAAGATGCATAGCATTGGGAAAAGCTGTTCAAAAGATCTCTTTAAAGTGTTGAAAATAAAGATGTCACATTGAAGATCAAGATGTGCCTGATTCAAGCCATGATATCTTCAGTTGCATTATATGCCTGTGAAAGGTGGACAATGAATAAGGAAGACAGGACAAGAAATGATGCTTTGGAATTATGGTGAGGGAGGCAAATCCTGAATATACCATGGACTGCCAAAAGAACCAACATATCTGTCTTAGAAGAAATGCAACCAGAGTGCTCTAACAAAGTAAGGATGGTTATACTTTTTCTTACATATTTTGGACATGTTGTTAGAAAAGACCAACCCCTGCAAAAGGCCATCATTTTTGGGAGAGTGGGTGGTCAATGAAAAAAGGAAGACCTTCAACTAAATGGATTGACATAGTGGGTGCAAAAATAGGCTTAAACTTAAAAATGATCATGTGTCTGATAGAGTGTTAGGGAGTGTTTCATTCTATTGCACACAGGGTCACCTTGAGTTGGACCTGACTCAAGGCACCTAACAACAACAACCACAATGACAACACCACCAACAACATGAAGCCTTGTACATACACCCATACCAGCTTGGTGTAAGATCTCATCAGATCTCACAAGTTAAACAGGGTCTGGTCTGATTAGTACTTGGATTGGAGAATGCCTAGGAATACCAGATGCTGTAGGCCTGGGAGAAGGACCCAGCATCCCACTCTTGAAACAATCAGCCAGTGAAAGCCCTATGAATAGCAGAGAAACGCTGACATAGTACTGGGCATAGCACTGTGTTGGATAGTTTTTTTGTTAGCTGTACATAGAGTCAAAATATGTTGACCCAATTCATTACTCCCTACCAGCAAAAACCATGGAGACTTCCATTGGTATCTGTGTATTTGAAGGAATAAACACCTCTTCCAGCTTTTAAAGGCTGGTTTCAGCAATCTTCTTCTGTTGATTATCTAAGTTGATGGGATCATAGTCTGTTGGGGTTTGAGTTGGGTCACAGGTCTGTGGCTAAGTCTGCAGTGGGGTTCATGTTTGGTAAGCCTGTCAGCAGGGGCTGGAGCAGAATTAATCCTGTCCATTCCTAGGGAAGATTGGACATCCTGTAGGAATTTGTTCTTTGTGGCTGACATGTAACAAGGGTCTGCTTCAGGATCTGTCATTGGTTCCACAGATGGTGGAACTATATTCTCATGTGGAGAGGTGTGTGGCTCCTTTCAAATCCCTGGAGGGGGTCTGCGTGGTCTCTGCATGGACCCTTTGAAAGCATAGACTGTTTCTGAACCATGGCTGAAAATTATCAGAGTCAAACAGCTGCCTCATTCTTCATTGCCCAGACTACGTCTGCAGGTCTGCTGTCACATTCCTGGGCCTGTTATTTCTGTTCCTCACATTGGAGTACTGACTTGGCCAGAATTTGCTAAAACCTGGGGGTAATATTGCATTTGGGTTAACACCAGGAACTTTTAAAACTGGTCTCAAAATCTGGCTTCACCACTTAGTAATAGTGTCACTCTGGGAAAACTAACTACTCTAAGTTTTATTTTCCAAATATGCAAAATTGGAAAATAATCATCTTTCATTCAGTTTTTGTGAGAATCAAGCAGCTCTATATAGAATGTAATATAATAAACACTACTAATAATGCTAAATAAGAGGGGTGATGAGAAGTATCTTATGTTGTTATTGTCCTGATTTTAATGAAAATAAACATTATGGTTCACCATTAGCTATAATGTTGAATGTTGGATTAAAATGAATATTCTTTGATCCATAGTTTATCAATGACATACTTTATAGTTACCTGAACATTAAAGCCAAGTTCAAAAACATAATTTTTGGCTTCTTCTGTGTGGAGAGGGACTTTGTTTCCCCCGTTTTTCCCCATAGCCCAATCTCTGTGAATTTTTTTCTAGATTTATAAACCTCATTTATTATTATTTATCTTACATGATGATTTTAATTTTCAATTTTGTTTTAAATCACATTTTATGTGTGTGCTTGAGATTGAACCAAGGGCTTCACACACATACAATTGTATTTTTTATTGGTGTTTATATGAAACTTGAAAATGAAGACAGTAGATTCTTTATGTTGATGTTGTGGTTATAGCTTGCCATCTCCTTCCTCAAGTGAGAAATTTTTGAAAATACCAAGAGAACAAGCTGGCTGGGTTTTAACCTATTTTTCTAGGAAGACATGGTTTTGAGGGACCAGAAATAAAATAAAACAAAATAATGTTAGCTTCTTTTTTAAAGTTGTGATTCTACTACTGTATATCATTGTGAAGTAAATAATTGGTAGAATTGACATCTTTCCTGAAATTTTCTTCCCTTCCTCTACTAACAAAATAAAATCGACTTGATTTTTCAAGGTCACATAGGAAGGGTACAATGCTATTTACAGAAGGTTAATTGAATCCTAGAGTTTCAGATATACTTTCTTGTTGATGAGAATATTACTGGATGAGAAATTTTTCTATTCCTTTTAGAAACTTTTTAGAAGTTCAGATGAGTTATAGGAAATGGCTTTAGAAAACTTCAGTGATTTCTGTCTCTTCTAATCAGTATGAAATCACAGCCCATATCTGGATTGTTCTCTGTGGATGTATGAGAGCTATCTCCTATCTTTGTGTTAATCTGAGCTACAGAGTTTCATTTTTACATAGAATTCATTTTATAAGAATGACTTTACTATATCAGTATACAATTATTCATTTGAAAATGGATTGTGTTAATTCAGCATAATGTTTGTTTCAACATTAAAATATTTTAGGTGTTCATCTCTGTTGTTTTGGCTTATGAGTTTTCTGTAAGATTTGGGCAACATTAGCAATGA
>VMDO01027098.1:0-25727 GCA_007922755.1 Pedetes capensis
AATGGAATAAAAGTCAACCATTTTAAACAATAAAACAACAATTTAGCAGCAAGAAACATATCATGGAAATATTTATTGAACTGCAAAATTATAGAAAACTTATAGAAGTATTAGATTGTTATCTTGATAGGAAAATATTATTCATCTCCTCTATTTTGCTTGATAACAGATTATTTTTCTATTTATTGGCATGCAGTAAACATTACATCTTAGTATTGCTACATATATAAGAACACATGAGCAAACTCATTCTAAACCCTTATTCTAAAACCCTTATCATCATGAAACAGTCCTAAAAATTGATATTGGAGTTAACAAAAATATATTACCAGAAACTAAAATGCTGAAGGAAATATCCTATGTTTATAACACTTCTAACTAAACATTAAGAACAACATTAGAAACAAAAATATCCCCATTATATGGAAATGTAAAACATCCTTAACCAACAGCAGGGCCAAAGGGGAACTAGAAACCAAGTTGTAGAATATGTAGAAAATGATAACATGCAAAACAATAACAATATTGAAAGCTCAACATAGATTCAATGAAATGTAATTAAAATTCTCAGAAAAAAAATTGTTGCTTTATTTTATATGCTGCTAAAAGTGAAAGCAAAGTGATTAATTCAATTTAAAATATTAATGCAGGATATGAAATGAACTATAAAGAAAAAATAATTATAATCTTAGAGGGGACATTAATAGAAATAGAAAAAACTTATTTATTAAATGTATACAAATACATTTCAAAATATAGATCAAGTGATAATGCCATGGTAAAATATAAAACTAATCTAAATGAAATGGATAATTCACTCTAGACTGCAAAGCTTTATTATACCTCTTCCAAAAAATAAATTCATGCACAGATGGGTGAGGTAGCCTGTCATCCTAGAAACCTGGCAATCAGAGACAGGGTGACCATGAATGCAAGGCTAGAGGAAACCTGCACAACTTAGTGAAGCTCTGTCTCCGAATGTAAAAAAAGGAGGGACACTGGGTGTCTTGCTCACCGGTACAGTACTTGTCTAGCATGTGTGAGCACCTGGGCTCAACCTCCTAGTACTGAAAAAAAGAATATATATATATATATATGCACACACGCATATGTGTATATATATATATATATATATACACACACACACACACACACATACATATATATATATATATATATATATATATATATATATATTCTAGCACGGAAAAGTTTGGGGAACATATTTTTTCAAATTCTCATATTTCTGGTTATGAAAGTACTACTAAATGCTTCAGGACTTATCCACAATTGTAAAATTTTCTAAATTATTTTATGATGCAAGTGTAACTAGTAGTAAACTCAAAATATATTTAACACAAGACTGGAGCAGTGGCACATGCCTGTAATCCCAGCGGCTCGGGATGCGGAGACAGGAGGATCCCAAGTTTTGCACCCGAGGCAGTCTGTGTAATTTAGCGAGACCCTGGCTCAAAAATTTAAAAAAATGGGCTGAGGATACAGCCCAGTGATCTAGCACTTGCCAAATATGCAAGCACGAGGGCCTGGTTTCAACCACCAGTACCACACACACACACACACACACACAAATATATATATATATATATATATATATGCACACATACATACACACACACATATATATGTATGTATGTGTGTATACATACATATATATATTTAACACAAAAATTTCTGTGTATCAACATATGTAAGGATATGAATGTAAAATTCTATGTAAAATTCTTAAGGAAAATATTGGTAAACTGAACTAATGGTATATTTTAAAAGATATACTGTGACAAATGAGATTGTTGCAGGAATACATGGATGAGTGATTAAGTAAATTTAATCTTTGTGTGTGTGTGTGTGTGTGTGTGTGTGTGTGTGTGTGTGTGTGTCTGGTACTGGGGGTTGAACCCAGGGCCTCGCGCTTGCATGCTCTGCAAGTGCTGGACCACTGAGCTGCACCACCAGACCATTTTTTACTTTTTGAGACAGGGTCTTGCTAAATTACACAGATTGCCTCTGGTCTTGAACTTGCAATCCTCCTGCCTCCGCCTCTGGAATTACTGGGATTACAGGCATGTGCCACTGCGCCTGGCTGAATTTAATCATTTTGATATTAACATATGATTCTTAGACATAAATGATGAAAAGATAAATGGTAATAGTCATATCTCAGGTTTATATGAAGAAAAATATAAGGGTATAATGGAAATAAAAGGAAATGTATTAATCTTTTTTCTATTCATCTATTAAAATATTTATATTTTATTCATTTGTAGTACCAGGGGATTGAACCTAGAGCCTTCCATGTATTAAGCAAGCACTTTATCACAGGACTACAACCCAAGACCTTCATATTTTACATATTAAAACAGGTTCTCCCTGAGTTCCACAGGCTGCCTCTGGCCTTGAACTTGTGATCATCCTGACTGAGCCTCACCCCTCACTGGGATTATAAGTGTGCACCACAGAGCCTGGCTATACTCATTTGATTTTTAACATCTAATGCATGGGGCAGAGGGGAGGAGGCTAGCCATAGCCTTTTTTACTTTAGAAACATTGTCTTTAATGAAGCATTAGTAAGAGTTTTGAAATGAGTAAGAAAAGAATTCAGGAAACTTTCAGAAGTAGTTCACATCTTCTTTTTTTTCACTCAATTTTCAACTTACAGAAGTAGTTCACATCTTCTTTTTTTTTCACTCAATTTTCATGGTGCCAACAAGAAGGAGCAGGGAATATTCCAGAGATGGAAAGAGGAATGGCAAATAAGCCCCTGGGTTCACAGGGGAACCTCCAGGCCAGTGGAACAAATGGCTTCCTTATTTAGTTGTGTGTTCACTTTTCAGAACATTTAAAACTATGATTTGTTAATTTTTACTTCTTTACAAAGATCTCTTACATGCTCTTTGGTTTCACTCTTTCTGCTGGAAAATAAGTTGAGTCACAAGACATAAAACAGATAGCATTACCCTAAGGGGTCATTGCTAATATCAAGCATAAAACTCAAGAAAGTTGACCACCACCTCCCACTGGATGTGAGATTAGCACTTTGTTTCAATTTGTTCAATTTTTCTTTTCTTTTCTTTTCTTTTTTTTTTACTTTTTAATTTGAGTGTATTCTTAACTGGTACACAAAAGCATAAAAAATGTACATATTATGGAGCTACTCTGTGATAACTTGAAGCTATTCAGAAGGAATGCTGTGGATGATTCTACTAAAAAAATGTCTTCTGTGATCAGTAAGTGAAGCTAGGAAAGCATCTTAACCAGGTTCTTTCAACTAATGCCACCTGTCAGAGCTTTCAATATGCTAATAAGATAAATCATTGAAAATAAACACAGGTTGCAGGATTTCCCAGATACAAATGGCAATGAAATCTTATTTTTTCATGGAGCATCACGTGGGTCTACATTTAGAGTAGGGGCTCCCAATCTTTTTGGCACTAAGGACTGGTTTCATGTAAGTCAATGTTTCCAAGGACAGGAGTGGACTTTGGGCGATTATGGGGGCAATGGGGAATGACTGTAAATACAGATGAAGTTTGCTGGCTTGCCACAGCTCACTTGCTGCTGTGCATCCTTGTTCCTCACAGTCACACAGGACCCGAGTGGTTGGAGATCCAGATTTAGATGAAAATATTTTGGAAAACTCTTTTTTGGTTTCTTTGGCACCATACATAAACCAGGACCAAGATTCTTTTGTGAATTATGCATGTCTCCACATTATTAAAACTTACCTTCATGTTTCAATTCACTAGTCAAGATGTATTAGCAAACAGTAATAAGATAGCCTTCTGTTGTAGTTTGACAAGAGAGAAAAGTTTCTTTCCTAGAAATAAAAAGTTCACCAAGGTACCAAAAGACATGCCATGGAAATAAATAGACTGTGGTGCCTACAGGTTTCATTCTGATTTTTACCAAGTAATTAACTCAGCAATGACACTCATCTATAAAAGGCAGTGATACTTTATTTACCAATCAGATTGAGGGATTATTAAGAAGTTGAGTTTCATGATGCCTTTTCACATTACAGAACCTTGTGTTAGTTGAGTAACTTCTTCCTCTTTTTTTTATTCCTTCATAATTGGTTCTCAAATAGTTTTTCCTAAGTGTAAACAAGATATATTCAACAAGGATAATAGATTATCCTTTGAAATTGATTTACTGTGGAGTTCACTTAAAGAAACTCCACTTTCTCTATATGAGAAACATAGGATACAAAACATTTTGAAGAATAGTTCTAAATCCCTAAACGGACTAAACCAGGATTCATGAGAAAAAAGACACTCCAGGGTAATTATTAAACTTCAGGAGGATTTATTAATTACTAGCAATGACTCAACCTGAGAAATATCTGGAGAACTGAGCAAAGGGAAAATGTGATGCTGGGTCCTTTAAGGAATTTATCAGAGGGGTGGACCCTCTTTAAGGGCACCAAAAACTAGCCAAGCAGATTACCTAAGCAGAACAGCATTGATTGTTGTTGTTATTGTTGTTAGGAAGCCCCCACAGTATGGCAAACTGACAGACTTGTGGGAAACAGCACTGATTAGTAATCTGATACTCAAGGGGGTCTCACCAGGGGGAAAAGGGCAGGACAAGGGAGGCCCTCTCAGGATGGGCCTTCAGAAAAAAAAATACCACATATAGAAGCCAGAACTATATCTGGTGATCCAGCAATCCAGTTGCCATGATTACATGGGAGGGGTGAATTCCAATGACCAGTTTTGCAGGTGTGAGAATGGAAGGGAAGCTTTTATAGGTGGCATGGGTGGGGGGACAGAGGCTTAATGGTTACAGAGTGAAATCGTTCAAAATAGTGCTCTTGAGATTTTAACTGACAGAAAATAGGAACTCATACAAAACATGAATTCCTGAGTCATTAACAATCACCACTTCATCAGTGAGGAGCTATATGAGCCCATAGGCACAAGAATCAGTACCATAATCAGGCACGTGCAGAAAACAAAATCTATGAGTTACTTGTATAACCAGAGACCATCAACTAAGCAACTAGAGGGAAAGGGGACATTTAAGGAGGGACTTTTGGGGCCCACTTCAAGACTACAAAGTGTATTTTAAAATAAAGTTTCTGGTTCCTTAATTTATAGCATAATAAATCTCCACATAAGTAAAACAAATGATCAAATCTTAGACCAAAGTAAGGTTGGCCCTAAGCTAGACTAGCTTGCTACATAAATTGGAAACTTAAGAACTTACTCTTCTAAGCAAATGAGTTTCAGCCACTCACAGCAGTTCAGTGTCAGCCTCCAATTGATGAGATCAGACCATATCTATATATGTAGAGCACACTCCAATTATAGTCAGTTGAATTATTTCTGTATCATTTCTTTTTCTCTGGCTATAATATAACTGCCTGCGGCCAAAGCACCGTGGAGTCCTATCTTGTCAGATCTCACAAGCTAAGCAGGGTTGGGCCTGGCTAGTACTTGGATGGGAGACTGCCTGCCTGGGAACACCAGGTGCTATAGCCTTGGAAGAAGGATTGGCCAACTCACTCCCCCAAAATAATCAGCCATTGAAAACCCTATGAATAGCAGGGAAGCACAAACAATAGTGTTTCACCTGTTGTACGTAAAGTCGCCATGAGTGGGACACCAACTTGACAGGACCTAACAACAACAACATAAATATAGCTATAAATATGGTGGCATGGGCCATTTGAACCATCTATGGAATGGAATGCCTGCAGCTGTAGCCCTGTGGCATCCTATCCTGTCAGATCTTGGAAGCTAAGCAGGGTCCGGCCTGGTTAGTACCTGGATGGGAGACTGCCTCAGAACACCAGAAGCTGTAGGCTGGGAGAAGGACCTGGCAGCCCCCTCCCAAAAATCAATCTGCCATTGAAAACCCTACGAACAGCAGAGAAGCACTGACAATAGTGTTTCCCCTGTTGTACAGAGGGTCGCTATGAGTCGGATACCAACTTGACGGCACCTAACAACAACAACATGGAATGGAATGCTGCCTAAATCTAGAACAGTTTTCCTGTGGAAATATTGTTGACTTGATCTCTGTTTTTCTCTTACACTAGCAATTTTAGGTTCACATTAAAATTCTAATTTTGAAGATGGCTTAAGTGAACTGACATGTACATTAGTCATTGTACTTGAGGGAAGTCTCCAGTTCTCACTGAACAGAGCTTTGCACAAATCATGGTGAAGTTTTCCTCACTTGCTGAGCCATGCCAAGCTACTGGGAGTCACATTAATCTTTGTGTTAATGGTGAGAGCAACATCTGCGGTGGGGACTATGAAAGGCCTGTGGAGGCAAAGGTGAGAGATACAAGTTACTCTGAATGTGCCTTGATTGAACATGAAGAAATCCCATTAACCAGTCACCTGTGGGGCCATTCAGATGCTGCTTCCTCCTTAGTTCAGTGAGGAAAAGAAAGAGTTCTAATGAGTAAAAAACCTAGTTGCAACAAATCAACGAGTTGGAAACTTTTTACATTTTAATAATTGTTCAACAGGTAAAGTCAGTCTCTCTCTCTCTCTCTCTCTCTCTCTCTCTCTCTAACTCTTCTTTTTTTACACACACACACACACACACACACACTTTTCTTAACTATAACTGGATACTCATTAGGATAAAAGTTATTTTTAAAAAATAAAACAGAGAGTTCTTGTCAGTGATCACTTAAGGCATATACACAATACAACAATACATATTTAAACATTATTTTTCCTATTAATTTCCTCCCCTCTTTATTGTTGTTGTTGTTGTTGTTGTTAGGTGCCCTAGAGTCAGTATCCGACTCATAGCCACCCTCATAGGGTTTTCAGTGGCTGACCCTGGGAGTCAAGGATTGCCTTGGGAGTAGATTGCCAGGCCCTTCTCCCATTTTTGTGGTGCTGCGAATTGAGCTTGGGTCCTCAGAGACTGCAGCGCAGCGCTCTACTAACTGAGGTAAATCCCAGCCCCCCCTCTTTATTGGGAGCTCACAATTTGAACATAGAATGATTTTTCCTGTTAGGTTTCCTCACCCCCATGTCATTATCCTAAAACTTTGCTTTTGACTAATTTTGCAGTCATTTTATCCATTTGAGTTATTTTTTTAAATTTAACAATCCAAAAGAAAAGTAATTTTATTTAGATTTTTACTTTGTTATTTTGAGGAATAGACATTATTTTGTTGAATATTCTTAAATTTACAGAATTCACAGAGTGTTCAAATGTAGAACAAATCATTTCCTCGTTATTGGCATATTTGATGTGCATGCTTTTTATTACAATTAATGAACCAAGATCAAAATACAAAGTGCATAGTTTATTGAAGTGTCCTTAGTTTTTGCCTAATGTCTTTTTTCTAGTTTAGGCTCTAATCTGTGCTACCTTATTGCATCTTAGTTGTCATGTGTTGTTGGCTGTGATACTTTCTTAGAATCTTCTTATTCTTGAAGACCTTGAAAATATTTAGAAATACCAATCAAATATATGTTAAGATGCCTCACCATTGGAATTTATCTAGAAATATTTTTATGCTAACACTAGTGATTTTGGTTTTGTCAAGGAATACCACAGAGGTAAAAAGTGCCTCTTTATCACATTTTATCCAGAGTTCATGCTGTCAACATGGTTTGTAACTGTGATGTGACCATGTTCCCCTGGATGATGTAGGCTTTGTTAGATTGTTTTTTCTTTAAAATCACTCTTTTCCCAACCCCTTTGTAGTGTATACTCTTTAGAAGAACATCTCTATGCACTCTTGACACTGGAGTAAAGTGTCTTCTAGGGTAGTGGTGGTTGTTGTTAGGTGCCCATTGAGTCAAGTCCAATTCGTAGCGACCCTATGTACAACCAAATGAAATACTCCTCAACTCTGTGTCAGGCACAAGATCTTTTTATGTATAAGCTCATTGCTGCAGCAACTGTGTCAATCCATCTAGTTGAGGATCTTCTTTTTTGTTGTTGTTGACCTACCAGTCTCCCAAACATGATGTCCTTCTCTGTATAATTGACTTGGGATTCTTCTGAGTAGGAGAGTCATCTCTCTCTCTCTCTCTCTCTCTCTCTCTCTCTCTCTCTCGTCTTTCAAATTCACTAGTTTATAAAATTATTTATTTCTGTCTGTATGGACAGTTGGATACTTAAATTTTCAGTTAAAGTCCAATGCTGGTTTAGCTTATTGCTCAAAATTTGAGGGGCCGGGCTTTTCAAGAGCTCATGTGTCTTTTTGACATGCTAACATTGACTTTGGTTGCTTTGTGTGTTTGGTTGTGTGTTTGTGTCTTTATGTTCTGGTACTATAAGTTTCTTCAGGCTAATCTTATGTAATTTATGTTGCCATTTCTAGAAGCAATCATTTCTCCAAAGAACTCTGGTTCCTATTATTGGAGAATGGAATTAAAAGCAAAGAACTGGCACTATGTATGCTCATTGTCACTGTGGTGGCATTTCATTTAGATCTTCTTTAGCTGAAAGAACAAACCCATCCATATACAAACTCATACATGTTCATATCTACAAATATTTCAATATACAGCTATGCGTATTTGTATTACATTAAATATGGATTTTTGCTGATGTTTCTAACTCTAATCCATTGCAACATGGACCATTCTAGCCTTTTTGCTTTGCTTTACCATGAATTTCTACTCCAATTATGAGAAACCAGGTTCCACCATCCATCATCTGTTTATATAGTTATTCAGTGTCAGGTTACATGTACAGTGGAACCACCCACATCCTTGTGGAAAACAATTTATTAGCTACAGGAAGTGTTTATATCCAGTTTTCTTTTGCTTTTTAATATTATATTACACCAATAGCCAGTTTTATGTTTTAAACATTTGTAAAACTAAAGGTATACTCTTTTTCCTGTGAAGTTAAAAGATATAATTTCTGATAAGTGAGCAATATAACCATGATTACAGTGTAATTGTAGTGAAATATAGTTTCACTACTTTACAAAAAATCTCATGTACTTCACCCATTCAATATTCTTCTGCAAACACAAGATAACCATTGAATTCTTATTGTCTCTGTCATTATGTGTTTTCCAGAATGTCTTATAATATGAATGGCTTAGTGTGTAGTACTTTCTTTTCTTTCTTGTTTTCAGGACTTGGGGATTGAAGTCAAAGCTTTCCCACATACTTTCCATTTATTCTACCATTGGGCTGCATCCCTATCCCCTATTTTAAACCAGGGTCTCACTATGTTATGCACATTGCTTCTGGCCTCAAATTCACCATCCTCCTGCATTAGCATGAATGTAGTATTTTCACATTAGCATCATTCACTCAAAAACATTGACTTAAATTTTTTTATGTCTTTCTCTGGGCTGATAATAATTTTGTATCACTAAATACTGTATTGAATGGATGTATACTACATTTTAGCTATTCATCATTTGAAGGGTGTATTGGTTGCTTCTGGATTTTGAGAATTAAAAATAAAGCTGCTATAACCATTCACAGTCAAATTCTTTGTAGATTTAATTATTTAAGTAAATTGAAGAAAGAGGAATGAAATTCGAAGATTGTCTGGTAAGGATGAATTTCACTTTGTAAGAAGCTGCCAAGTCATATCCCAAAGTTACTCTGTCAGTTTCTACTCACATGAGCAATGAATGAGACTTCTAGCTATGCCGCATACTCATGACAACATGAGGAAACCAGTTTGGTGATTTTGTACATTCTGATAGGTGTATTGGTGGCATTCAATTATGATTTAATCTATATTTTCCCATTGGTGTAGGGCATTGATCATATTTTTGAATGCTCCTTTACCATTTGTATATCTTATTTTGTGAGATGTCTGCTAGGGATTTCCACTCATATTTTCATTTTGTTTTGTTTTGTTTTGTTTTGCCATACGGGGAAGCTGAACCCAAGGTTTCATGCATGCTTTACAAGTGTGCTACCACTGACCTGCACCCTGGCCACTTTTTAAATTTTAAATTTTGAGTCAGGGTCTCACTAAATTACTTCAGGCTCCCTCTGGCCTCAAACTCACGATCCTCCTGCTTCCACATCCTGAGTAGCTGGGATTATAGGAGTTCACCACTGTGCTGGCTTTCCACTCATGTTTTAATTGCATTGTTCCTGTTATTATTGTTACATTTAAGTGTTCTTTTCATATTTTGATAACCTTCATCAGATATTTTTGAAAATATTTTCTGCAAATCTAGACTTGTGTTTTGATTCTCTTAGGAGTATTTTTAGCAGAACAGATGTTGTTCAATTCAATAGTCACTTTTTTCTTTCATGGATTGTGGTTTTGGCATGAAATCAAAAAGGTATCCAAAATACAAGATCACCTACATTTTCAACTATATTATCACTACAATTTTTATTTTATATTTTACATTGAAATATTTTAGCCATTATGAGTTAATTTCTGTCAAATTTATAAAGTATGGAATTCACCACAGAAGGTGCACAAATGATAAATAAGCATTCAAAAATATGATCAACACATATGTCATTGGAAAAATTATATAATATAGTAATATAATATACAGAAAATAAATATACAAAATATATATTTTATATATAATATAAATTATCATACATATAAATTAGAGAAATATATATACACAGCCAACCCTCTATATCTATAGGTTCTACATCTGTGCATTAAGCCAACTATGTATTAAAAATATCTGAATAAATTTGACTGTAATGAATACATTAAACAAGTATTTTCTTGAGAGTGTTCCCTAAACAACACAGTAAAACAAAACTACACATTGCATTTACATTATTAGACATTACAAATCACCCAGAGATGATTTAAAATATATGGGATCATGCGTGCAAATGTGCTAGGGAAACATCATGCCATTTTACCTGGGGACTGGAACTTCTACAGATTTGATTACTCAGAGGGAGTCTTAGAAATAATCTTCCACGTGTATTTATTTATTTTCTGGCTCTGATGCTTTGTTCTCTGTAGAAGGAGAGTTTCAATCCTTCTTGTGTTCTATCACTAAAACTAGTAAAATATGCACGACTTTAAAAAAATTTCTAGTGAAGTTGAAACTTTCCTCTTTATGATAATGTCACTGGAGGTATAAATATGGAGATACAGTAGAAGGCAATTCAGGTGTCAGTCCCAAAGCCATTCATTTTCTCCTGCATTTATAGGCTGCATGGATTACTGCAGCCAGCAGTGAGGGTTTATGGTGCAGGTGCAACAGTAGCTGAATGGCTGCTAGAGTTTCTGTGACCTGGAGATAGCCATATCAGCCCATCCACCAACTGGAAATATGAGTGGAAGCTTTCAAAAATCCAAAGAATGTTAAAAAAAAATGGCCAAGAGAAGACAATGCAAATGTTCTAATGGAAAATATTATGTCTGCATGGACTTCTAATTAGAGTAAATGTAAAACAAAGAAAATTAATGGAGTTGGAAAAGAGAAAGGGATGCAAGGCTCCAGCATGCATGAACTGAGTATAGGCCAGGATGTTCAGTGCTTTTGGTAACTGTGATATCAGTAAGGTAACCACTCTATGCTACAGCAGCTGATTTCCTTTGCTGTGTAATAAATACTCTGGGCTGGACATTTGATACAGTTAGACATCATGACGGGCAGACAGGCAGGCAGCACAAATCTGCAGAGCAATGGGTTCTGGTACAAAAGATTGAGAGGGGAAGGGAAGAGAAAACAAATTGTTTGGCAAGAAGGCAAAATACTGTATGTGCTTCTGGCTACCAGGCTCTGTCCTTCCCTTTGGAGAATTTTGGAAAACTAGAAAAGCAAGCAGTGAGCCTGTGAGCTTCTGCCTCGTTTTTGTAGCCTTAGGCACAAAGGTTTTTTGTTTTTATTATTTCTAAAAATATTTTCTCCCCACACGTCTGTCAGTTTGCCCCACTGTGGGGGCTTGCGTGTTGCGATGAGGCTGAGAGCTCTGCCACTATAACCTCGGACATGAGCAAGGTTACCCATGGTGGACAGGATTTCAGCTGAGCTTTCAGACTAAGACAGACTAGGGAGTAGGACCTGGCAAGCCACTCCTGAAACAACTAGCCATGGAAAATCCTATGGAAAGCAAAGAAACACTGTCAGATATAGTGCTGGAAAATGAGCCCCCCAGGTTGGAAGGCACTGAAAAGATTACTGGGGAAGAGTTGTCTCTTCCAAGTAGAGTCTACCATGATGACGGAAAAGGAGTAAAGCCCCACGGTGCTCAACTTGCTGATGTGGCATGACTCAAAATGAGGAGAAACAAATGTAAACATCCATTAATAATTGGAACATGGATTGTACGTAGTATGAATCGAGGAAAATTAGAAATCGTTAAAAGAGAAATGGAGCGCATAAACATTGACATTCCAGGCATCAGTGAGCTAAAATGGACCGGCATAGGCCATTTTGAGTCAGACAATCATATGGTCTACTATGCTGGGAATGATAAACTAAAGAGAAATGGAGTTGCATTCATCCTAAAAAAAGACATTTTAAGATCTGTCACGAAATACAATGTTGTCAGTGATAGAATAACATCCATACACCTACAAGGAAGGCCAGTTAATATGACTATTATTCAAATTTATGCACCCACCACTAAGGCCACAAATGAAGAAAGGGAAGACTTCTATCAGCTTCTGCAATCAGAAATAGATCAAACATGCAATCAAGACATACTGATAATCACTGGTGACTGGAATTCAAAGGATGGAAACAAAGAGGAAGGCTCAGTAGTTGGAAAATATGGTCTTGGTGACAGAAACGAAGCTGGAGATCGCATGATAGAATTTTGTCAGACCAATGACCTTTAATTACAAATACATTTTTTCAACATCATAAATGGAGACTATACACATGGACTTCACCAGATGGAACATACAGGAATCAAATTGACTACATATGTGGAAAGAGACGATGGAAAAGCTCTTTACAAAATGTCAAAACAAGACAGGTGCTGACTGTGGATCAGACCATCAACTTCTCATATGCAAGTTCAAACTGAAGCTGAAGAAAATTAGAACAAGTATACGAGAGCCATGGTATGCTCTTGAGTCTATCCCACCTGAGTTCAGAGACCACCTCAAAAATAGGTTTAATACATTAGACACAAATGACAGGAGACCAGAAGAGTTGTGGGATGACATAAAAGATATCATTCAAGAAGGAAGCAAAAAGTTCTTAAAAATACAAGAATAAAAAAGAAAAGACCAAATTACATGTCAAAAGAGACAGTAGAACTTGCCCTTGAATGTAGAGCAGCTAAACTAAAAGGAAGACATGATGAAGTTAAGGAACTAAACAGAAGATTTCAGAAGGCAGCTTGAGAAGACAAAAACAAATATTATAATAACATGTGCAAGGAGCTGGAAGCAGAAAACCAAAAGGGAAGAACACGCTCTGTGTTTCTCAAGCTTAAGGAAGTGAAGAAAAAATTCCAGCCTCGAGTGGCAGTAGTGAAAGTTTCTATAGGGAAAATACTAAATGATGCAGGAAACATCAAAAGAAGATGGATAGAATACACAGAGTTATTATACAAGAAAGAATTGGTAGATGACTAACCATTCCAAGAGGTTGCATTTGAAGAGGAACCAATGGTATTGAAGGATGAAGTGGAAGCTGCCTTGAAAGAACTGGTGAAACACAAGGCTCCAGGCATTGATGGGATACCACTAGAGATGTTTCAACAAACAGATGCAGCACTGGAGGTGTTAACATGTTTATGCCAACAGATTTGGAAAACAGCTACTTGGCCAACTGACTGGAAGAGATCCATATTTGTGCCTATTCCCAAAAAAGGGGATCCAGCTGAATGTGCAAACTATTGGACAATGTCATTAATATCGCACACCAGCAAAATTCTACTAAACACCATTCAGAAGCGACTGCAGCAGTATATAGACAGGGAATTACAGGAAAATCAAGCGGGATTCAGAAGAGGGCGGGGAGCCAGGGACATTATTGCTGATGTCAGATGGACATTAGCTGAAAGCAGAGAATATCAGAAAGATGTCTATCTATGTTTTATTGACTATGCAAAAGCATTTGATTGTGTGGATCATAACAAATTATGGATAACACTTTGGAAAATGGGAATACCAGAACACCTAATTGTGCTCATAAGAAATTTGTGCATGAACTAGGAGGCAGTTTTACGAATAGAACAAGGAAACACTGAGTGGTTTAAAGTTGAGAAAGGTGTGCATCAGGGCTGTATACTTTCACCCTATCTCTTCAATTTATATGCTGAGCAAATAATCCAAGAAGCTGGGCTTCATGAGGAAAAACATGGCATCAAGATTGAAGGAAGACTCATTAACAACCTGCGTTATGCAGATGACACCACTCTGCTTGCTGAAAGTGAAGGGGATTTAAAGCATTTACTGATGAAGATCAAAGATCATAGCCTTCAATATGGGTTACAACTAAACATCAACAAAACAAAAATCCTTACGGCTGGGTCAGCATGCAACTTCACAATAAATGGAGAAAAGATTGAGGTTGCCCAAGATTTTGCTTTGCTTGGCTCTATAATCAACACCTGTAGAAGCAGCAGTCAAGAAATGAAAAGACGCATTGCTCTAGGAAAAGCTGTGGCAAAAGATCTCTTTAGAGTATTGAAAAGCAAAGATGTCACATTGAAGACGAAGGTGCATCTGATTCATGCCATGGTATTTTCAGTGGCATCATATGGTTGTGAAAGCTGGACATTGAACAAGAGAGACAGAAAAAGAATTGATGGTTTTGAATTGTGCTGCTGGAGACGTCTATCGAATATACCATGGACTGCCAAAAGAACCAACAAATCTGTCCTAGAAGAAGTGCAACCAGAGTGCTCCTTGGAAGCAAGAATGGCCAAACTGTGTCTTACATATTTCGGACATGTAGTGAGGAGAGAACAATCCCTGGAGAAGGACATCATGTTTGGGAGAGTGGCAGGTCAATGCAAAAGACGAAAACCCTACACCAGATGGATTGACACAGTGTCTGCAACAATTGGCTTAAACATAAATAAGAATATTTGCCTGGCGCAGAATCGGCAAGTGTTTCGATCTGCTGTACATTGGGTCGCTATGGGTCGGATTCGACCTGACAACAACAGCAACAAAAATATTTTCTCATTGCATTTTTGTCATTTTGTATCAAAATATTTATTCTTTTCAGATATCCTTGCATATAGAAAACAGAGCATCTTTTAGAAAATGTCTCTAGTGTATATTCTACAAATTAAAAAATTAATAGAAGGTGATATGGACCTACCAGGAAAAAAATAATCTAGGCTTTGACTAGAAACACAAACAAACAAATAATAAAATAAAAAACAGAAAACAAGTGAGTATGGAGTTGAATGTGTAGGATAGAGACTAAGTTATTATTTCTTAAGAAAAGTAAATTACACAAGTGCACTCTTTGCAGTATGACTTGACCAAAACTTGTGGAGGGATATCTGTTTATTTTTGCTAAGGAGAATCTATAATTAGTCAAACTCCATTTATGTGTACATATGCAATATATTTTGCTGGTACTCAAGGACTTCAAAATATATTATGCTTTTCCTTAAAGATTCATTGTATAAGTACTCAAAACTTTTCAAATTGATACAGCTACAGCTTGGAAACTCATAAGATAAAAACAAGAAAAAGAGCCGGGCCCAGGGGCACAAGCCTTTAATCCAATTCCAGTGACTTGGGTGGTGGAGGCAGGAAGATCACAAGTTCCAGACCAGAGACAGTCTGCATAATTTAGTGGGACTTTGACTCAAAATAAAAAAATGAGTTGGGGGTGCAGCCTAGTGATAGAGCACTTGCAAAGTATGTGTGAGGCCCTGGGTTCAACCCCCGCGTGCTGCAAAAATAAATAATGAATAAATAATGAAGTCAGAGTCACTGATTGCTGCAAGCTGATTCAACCACTTGGCACACACTTCCACTTGTAGAAATGAATGAAAACCAGTCTTTGTTTTAGGCTCAGAGGAAAAGTATCTTGGTGGCCATGGGTGCTTTTCATGTATTTACATTTAAATCATTGCTAAAAATGTAATGGCTTCCTAATTTGTTACTAGGGATGGATTGGAGTTCCTAAAGAAAATCACACTGTGACTATTTTATATCCTTGTAGGTAGGTAGACACCGTCTGTGTCTGTCTCCAATAGACACCTTTTTCCCTTTTTGTTATCAATAATATTTCCATTTTAGTTAAGGATATGGATCATTTGCTACTCTTAGCAATATAGTCATATTTTAGTATATATATTTTTAAAGAAAATTAAGAGGGAAAGAATCAAAGACTATTATTAACAAATGCCAATGCTGTATGAAATACGTTTTGCTCTTCCTATACATTAAGTGTTGTTGGCCTTGTTGTTACATTCATTTTTTATTGTATTCTCTTCCATTTCTTCACTAACATTACCAGGTAAATGATTTCAGGGAAGTACTCACTATATAATTAAAGACGGAACATTCCGTTGGTAGTATTTTGTTGTTATTAACTTTTGATTTGCTTATATATGAAGATATAATTTTTCAATATTTAAACTTAGAGGTGAATAATTATCTCTCATACTGGGATTTCTTTTCCTTTTATCTTTTTATTTCCTGAAATCTACCTGTTTTCATTTTGTAAATAATGCAAGTTTTATGGTTATATATTAGTCTACATCTTCTTGAAAGTATAAAGTCCAGTCAGGTTTATTTCATCTTCCTAATTTGATCCACTTAAAGAGAGCTTCCTCCTGCAGCTGTAGCCCTGTGGCATCCGATCCCATCAGATCTCGGAAGCTAAGCAGGGTCGGGCCTGGTTAGTACCTGGATGGGAGACCGCCTAGGAACACCAGAAGCTGTAGGCTTGGGAGAAGGACCTGGCAACCACCTCCCAAAAATCAATCTGCCATTGAAAACCCTATGAACAGCAGAGAAGCACTGACAGCAGTGTTTCCCCTGTTGTACAGAGGGTCGCTATGAGTCGGATACCGACTCGACAGCACCTAACAACAACAACAAAAGAGAGCTTCATTATCCTCAGAGCACAGTAGCTACTTGAACTTTGCTTACACATATATTGCGATAGTGTGTGATGATATCTCAAAATGAAGTCATTAGAGACAGAGTGTTGCAATTTTAAATATAATGAGAATTGCTGTGTTTTTCCAAGTTGCTTACTCAAAATCAAACATAATTTTAAACTGAGGCAATTCTCAACAGACAAATGCAGGGAAAAATAACCCACTGGGATAATTTAGACATTTTTCTTAAAATAATGTGAATAGTTGCCTCTGCTCACTTGCTTAAGTCAAAATTTAAATTAAATTTGGGCTCCCAGTTTACCAATATTGGTCATTTTAACTTTCTGTCAGTGAGGACAATTCTTAGCCAGCAAAAGGGCTCTAAAATTTGAATCCTGACTCTCCTCCAGAGTTCCATGGGGGCCATGGATAACCTCAGGCATTTTGTTATTTTAATTGAAAACAAATTAAAAAGATATTCATTTTTCTACTAAGGATATGTAAGAAAATATATGCTTTTCTACTTTACTTATTTTTTATTATTAATCTGTACAATGACCTCAGATAATTATTAATATTGAAACATTAAGTTGTAACATTACAAATGTATTTAGTTTGTTTGGAGTAGGAAAGAAGAATTATTGTCGTAGATATATTTTGTGAAGGTTAAAAGTGAAGTATTTTTAGTAATGAGAATTTTGAAGGAAATATATTTAATAGTCTTTCTTTAATAAAATGAACTTTAGCTCCCCATAGGTTCATCTCATTTGCAATAGTTATTTCTATCAGAATGAGGAAAAAACAATATGCTGGCCACTTATTTAAACTCTGTATCCCTCAAGTTCTGTGCTAAACAACAACAGCAACAATGCCGCACAGACTCCAAGGTATTCTTACTGAAATATGCTACAAGGTTTTATAAGATCACCTGCTATGGTTTGGATCATCAAACTGGATCTTACGTTACAGATAGAATCTGGCTGACCTCAATATAGGCAGAGTAGAAGCTTCCCTAACCTGCATCCAATACTTTTGGTAAAGTCTGAAACACCTCCGCAGTCCGGCTGCCCCACTTCCCCTCCACAGCGATACAAAACATAAAAACATTTAATGACAATATTGAAAGCTAAAATCACACAGAGAGGTAGGAGTTTTATAAAGGAAGCAATTAATTATTTGTTCTAGAGAGACAAAAGTGTTTACAGTCCTCCAAAGAGACACAAGTTCTTGTGTATAAGGTAGCCTTGTCCAAACCAGATCCCCCCAAAAGTAAACATAGGACCTCAGCCCACAGGAAATGAGGTTGAGGGGAGAGAAGACTCATCAGAACAGATAAGTGTGAGCTGAGGAAATGGGGAGCTCACAAGGTTTACAGTCAGTACTGCACACAGACTGAGCTGAAGAGAATTCTACAAAGGAGAAATAACAGCAAAAGGAACTCTTCCAGATGACAGCATAAGAGAAGAAATGTAAAATGTGTGTGAGCAAATCAAGATTAAAGTAATGGGTGGGTGGAAAGATATATGCTCAGGGAAGTATTCACTTCAAACTTCCGACTGTTCCTCATTTGATTGCAACAGTGCAGAAGAACCTTTGGAGGAGAAAAAGAAGGGTTCCGTTGAGGAATACAAACCAACGTCTGCGAAATAAGATCTCCTGTTAGAGAGGGTTTTTAATGCAGAGGAAAAATGTGTTAATAAACAAGGGAGATAATGCAGATAAACTCTAGAGAATGCAATAAACATATAAAGCTTCATAATTAAAAACAAAATTATCATCAATGAAAAGAGAAAATTGATAAACTTTCCAGAGATAAAAGGCAAAATATCAATGACAGAACTATAAATATATTACATAAAAGAAGAAAATGTGGTTATTGTTGTTAGGAGCCATCAATGTCTGGTCTGAATCATAGTGACCCTATGTACAATAGAATGAAAAACTCCTTGGCACTGCACCATACCCAGCACTATTGTCAGTGCTTCTCTACCATTCATTGGGTTTACAATGGCTGATTGTTTTCAGGAGTGGGCTGCCAGTTCCTTCTCCCATTTTTGCAGTGCTAGAGATTGAATGCAGGAATTCCAAGAGCTCAGAGCAGACTACCAATTGAGCTAAACCCCGGCCCAAGAAAATAATAGTGAAATATTTTTAAGACATTTAAAATATGCTATCAGTATTAGGTAATAAGAAAACTATTCTTAACCTAAAAAGTCCTCAGAAAATATGTCATGCAAAGTTAAGGAACTTTGACGTATGTGAATAGACATTGAAAATATCCTTGAAAACAGAAGAGCAATACTTACAGAAGATGCCATAGAAGGTATGGTTAAGAATAATCAACATTCAGGATGAAATATGGTATGATAAATTTCAAACATATGAACAAACATGCCACCTGTTGACATTTAATCATTTACTGACTTGGAGACGATTGCTTGACTTCAATGTCACCACTTTCGGCTCATAATGTATTCTTTTATAGTGTGTTTGTCAGGTGCTGTTAAGTCTGATTCATAGCAACTTTATGTAAAACAGAAAACAACACTACCAGATACGGCAAGGCACATGAGCTTTTTTATGTTTAAGCCATTGTTGCAGACACTGTGTCAATCAATCTCGTTAGGGATCTTCCTTTTTTTAGTTGACCCACCACTCTACCAAACATGATGGCTTCTGCGGGGATTTGTCCATCATAACAACATTTCCAAAACACAAAAAATGCAGTCTAGCCATCCTTAATTCCAAGGCACACTGTGGATGTACTTCTTCTGGGACAGATCTGTTGGTGCTTGTGGCAGTCCACAGTATATTCAATATTCATCTCCAGTACCATAGTTCAAAAGAATCAATTCTTCCCGTCTCCCTTATTCAAAGCATTCAAGCATATGATGCAACAGAAAATACAAGGTATAAGTCAGGCAAACCTTTGTCTTCAACGTGGCATCTTTACTTTTCAATACTTTAAAGAGATCTTTTGCAACAGATTTTCCTAATGCAAGACATCTTTTAATTTTTTAACTGTTACTTCCTTGGGTGTTGAATGTAGAATCAAATTTTCAAGCAAAATCTTGGACAACCTCAATCTTTTCTCCATTTATCATGAGGTTACTTACAGATCTAGTTGAAAGGATTTTTGTTTTCTTGATATTGAGGTGTAATCAATATTGAAGCCTATGATCTTTGATCTTCATCAGTAAATGCTTCAAATCATCTTCACTTTCAGCAAAGTTGTGTCATCTGCATAACATAGGTTATTAATGAATCTTCCTCTGAACCTGATTTCCCATTCTTTTTCATAAATTTCAGTTTCTGGGATTATTTGCTCAGAATAGAGATTGAGGAGATTTGGTGAAAGGATGCAGCCTTGTCACACACCTTTCCTGATGTTAAATCAGGCAATGTTTCCTTGTTCTGTTAGATTGACTGTCTTCTAGTCCATATGCAGATCCCTCATGAGTACAATAAAGTGTTCTGGTGTTCCAATTCTTCACAATGTTATCCATAATTTATTGTGATCCACACAGTCTAATGCTTTTGCATTGTCAATGGAACATAGACATCTTTTTGGTGTTCTCTGCTTTTGGCTAATGTCCTTCTAACATCAGTGATGATGTCTCTGGTTCCACATCCTCTCCAGAATTCAGCTTGATTTTCTGCAAGGTAACAACAGTTGATATACTGCCTCAGTCACTTTTGAATGATCTTTATGAAAACTTTGCTTGTGTGTGATATTAATGATATCATTTGATAATTTCTGCATTAAGTTGGACCCCTTTTGTTGGGAATCAGCACAAATATGGAATTCTTCCAGTCAGTTGGTCAAGTACCTGTATTTCAAATCTTTTGGCATAAACATGTTATCATCTCCAGTGCTGCATCTGTTTGTTGAAAAATCTTTATTTGTATTTTATCAATGCCTGGAGCCTTGTGTTTCATCAATGCTTTCAAGGAAACTTCCATTCTTTCACTTGTTGTATATAGGGTCGATGTGAATCAGACACCAACTACACGGCACCTAACAACAGCAACAATTTAGAAATACTTCAAAATGAAATTGTAAGAAAGGTTTTAAAGTTGTTTGTTCAGGTTATTTGAAAGGTTGGTTGGTGCCCAGAACAGTGCATGACTCTTAGTAGTTATGTACCAACTATTAGTGGGATGGCCCAGGGAGTGACAGCTTCATTGAGTTTGTTAACATATGTAATGAGTGATGTAAAGGCCGTCACGAAATGTGCATAATCAGGTTGGGACAGGAGCCTGAGAGAAACCCAGATGTGGAAGGAGGGGAAGATGCAAATGAGTCACTGGAGACTCATGAAGGGATAGACTAAACAGATTCATACAAAATTAATATTAATATAACTGACCCTCATTAACTATTATTTTCTAAATTCAAATATCCTGTGAACTGTGTAAAACATATTGCTTAGAAAATTTAACATTTATTTTCTCATGTTTGCTTTTGTTTTAGTGTTGTTTTTAGCTGCCATCGAGTCAGGATCCGACTCATAGTGACCCTCTGTACAACAGGGGAAACACTACTGTCAGTGCTTCTCTGCTGTTCATAGGGTTTTCAATGGCAGATTGATTTTTGGGAGGGGGTTGCCAGGTCCTTCTCCCAAGCCTACAGTACCTGGTGTTCCCAGGCGGTCTCCCATGCAGGTACTAACCAGGCCTGACCCTGCTTAGCTTCCGAGATCTGATGGGATCGGATTCCACAGGGCTAAGGCTGCAGGGTTGTTTTAGTGTAGGATACTATCATTTCCATGTCTCAACACATGTTCCTGGTGAAGGGAAGTGTGTGAACATAATGTTCCTGCAAGGATGGTCAATGCTAAAACTACTGAACAACAACGATAAACAGTATATGGAAATAAGCATTCTAAATCTTGAAAATCCAAACTTTGAAATCAACTATTCTGGTCAATTCCTACAGCCACTGTGGCATCGGATCTAGTCAGGTCTCGGAAGCTAGGCAGGGTCAGGCCTGGTTAGTTCTTGGATGGGAGACCACCTGGGAACACCAGGTGTTGTAGGCTTGGGAGAAGAACCTGGCAACCCACTCCCAAAAAACAATCTGCCATTGAAAACCCTATGAATAGCAGAAAAGCACTAGCAATAGTGTTTTGCCTGTTGTACGTAGGAAGGGTCACTATGAGTCGGGCACCGACTCAACAGTACCTAACAACAACAACAATCTGGTCAATGGCGTTCAGATACAACTGGATACTCTGCCTGATTTTGACAAGCCAATAAAAAAATACTGTCCACATCTTGTAAGCTTTCCTGCTTATGTAAACATTAAGACAATACAGTATTTTAACATAGTATAACATGATCACAGCATTTAAACTTTAATAGTTTAACAGTGGCAACTGCATATTTATTAGTGCTGTTAGTGCTGTTACCCCAATTGGCCTGTTGGTCACATGAGAACACTAACCAAGAAATATATTCAGGGACTAGCAAAAAATCTAATCTTTAGATTAAAGTGTTATTTAGCATCCTCTATCTCTCTTCATAAAATGTCTGTAGACATAGAGAGATCATTTATTTTATCCATGTCTTATACTCTTTCATATACCTAATGTATACTTAAGTATAAAACATAAAATAGAGAAATCTTCTAAATTCACTTTAACAGGAAAATAATGTGACTGTGTAATTTATTAGCTTTTTTTTTTCCCCATGCTGGAGATCCAATATAAGACTGTATGCACAATAGGCAATTGTTCTACCACTGAGCTGCACCACAGCCCACTTTGGTTGCTTTTAGAAAATTATAGAGACAAACATGCAAACACTCTAACAGACTAGGAGATCTACATTCTCTCCATAGAAGTTATAGAGTTCCCTTGCAGTGAATTACCCAGACAAATTCTGTATCCTTTAAAAACAACCATAAACTCACATGAAGAATTTTTCTGTTTGATTATTTGTCCTTAGCTCTCACTGCTGCCTTTTTTTTTTTTTTTCTGGTACTGGGCATTGAACCCAGAGCCTTGTGCCTGCATGCTCTGCAAATGCTAGACCACTGAGCTGCACCTCAGTCCTTTTTTTTTTTTTTTTTTTTTTTTTACTTTTTGAGACAGAGTGTCGCTAACTTACGCAGACTGCCTCTGGTCTCCAACTTGCGATCGTCCTGCCTCTGCCTCCTGAGCCACTGCGATTACAGGCATGTGCCACCACACCCGGCTTCAGTGCTGCCTTTTGAAGTTTGTGAGAAGACTAGCCAACAAATCACTGGAGAAGATTTAATGTAAATGGGAAATCACTGCCCACCACCTCCATCCTTAGCTATCTGATGGTACTAACAGAACTGAGTGAACTTACAAAAGCAGATAACATCTCACCACCATTACCCTGCATCAGAAATTTAATTTCTGGAAATATCAAGTTTGGCTGGATCTTTGATTTATGTGGCTTGGGTTTATAATGTCCCTATATTCATCAGATAAATAAAAACAAACTTGACTTTTAACCAGGCCCACAAGCATTCATTCAAAGATGATAAGTTATTTATAGTTAAATAATTTGAAAGCTTCTAAGGGCAAAGTAAAAACACTCCCTTTAGTGGCATTTTGTTCAGAAAAGTCAGAAGGAAACTACAAATAACATATAGAATTGACAGTGTAATATGAAAATAAAAAGTCCTCACTTGTAGTTGATCCAGAGAAAAGAAATCTTCCCCAGGGTGTATAGAGGTGTTCCTAACAATAGAATAAATGTCAGTCTGTCTTATTTGCTAGAAAACCATCCTTTTAAAAATACAGGCCTACAACTGTATATCCTCATGGGTATATTCCTAAAGGATGTATATATGTATATCCATACATTATAATCCAGGGGATGGGGTTTAGTTCAGTTGGGACAGCACTGCTCTGCACTATCTGAGAACGTGGGTTTGATCCCCAATACCGCAAAAGTGGGAGAAGGACCTGGCAGCCCACTCCAAAATAATAGCAAAACAATCCATCATTGAAAACCCTATGAATAGCAGAGAAACACTGACATAGTGCTGGACATGGCAGAGTATCAGGGAGTATTCTGTTCTGTTGTACATAGGGTCACTGTGAGGCAGACCTGACTTAATGGCACCTCACAACAATATATATAATCCATATATCCATATATATTCATTATACACACAAACACATATCACAATTGGGAGACGCGCGCACACACACACACACATATATTAAATTAATCTCTCTGTCTCTGTTTCCCAATTGTTTTCTCCATCTGGGCCTCTAACCAATCCCTCTGCTCCCTCTTTTTATGCTCTTCACCCCGTGCTCTCCAACACAACAGTGATTCCTCTAACATAGAGATCAGATCGTCTCCCCTGTGCTTTTCTTTCTCTAGTGGCTTTTCATCTCTGTTGTTGCTGTTGTTAGGTGCCGTCGAGTCCTGTCCACTCATAGTGACCCTTATAGGGTTTTCAATGGCTGACAGTTTCGGGATTGCCTTGGGAGTGGATTGCTAGGTCCTTCTCCCAGTTCTGCAGTGCTGAGAATCAAACTCAGGACCTCAGAGATTGCAGAGCGGCGCTCTACCAACTGAGCTAAATCCCAGCCCTTTCATTTCTACCAACCATACATATCAAGTCTCTGGTGTAACCACCACACTGTGTGATTGCATATGTCACTTTGTCTGGGGCAGTCAGGTTACGTTTAGGCACAATTTCTAACCCACCCCCCTTCAGTGTTCCGAGTGTTCCTGGCTGGATACTAGATTGTGTGGCCCATCACCCACGGGGCCCGAGGCCACGATCCTCTGGCCATCTTTCCTCTCACTTCATTGTTTCAGCCATCCTGGGGTCTCTGGCTTCAGGAACACACACTTTTGGCTCTTTTTTGATAATGTGTGGGAAGAGCTTTTCCCTTCCATTCCTGGGCCTGGAATACTCATCCCTCAGCACTTTCTCTTCAAACACTTTCAAGTCTTTACTGAAGTGCAGCATTCTCAATGACCTTCTCTAGCCAACCTATTTGAAATGGCAACCCCATCCCCAGGCAGCCGTTCCCTAACTTTCCTTCTCTGCTGTTTTATTCTTCTTTGCACTCATCAATAGCCCTCTGCCTCAGGGAGAACAAAGGGCTCAGATTGGAAGAGATTTTGTTCAATTTGTTTACTACCATCTTCCCGTTGTCTTACACATGGTGGATGGTCAATAAATGTTTGTTGAATGAATGAATGGATGAACATTAAAAGGTAAATAATTTTTTTAGTTCCATTTTCAGTGTCTTGGTGCTCGCTCTTGCCTATGTGATTAGAGATGTGCTCTAGACCAGTGTTTCTCATAATTGCCTACTAAATTCCTCTTTTTAGGGATGATTATAGGTAATCTGCATCAACAGGGACTGTATAGAAATCACTAGGTTGCAATAAAGACCCTTCTTTTAATGCTCATAGTTCATTTTAAATATCATCCCAAAGCTGTGTTGTGTAGGAATATCATTACATTTTAATATCTAAACACAATTTTAATATACTCAGTATCAATTAAAATCCAATTCCATAATGATGTATCATGTTAATCTTGAGGCTTCAAATAATCCCTGATCATATGCTACAAACAACCAAAATAAATTGTATGTCATTTTAAGAAATACAAATAGAAAAAAACATAGATTTAACTTGTTTTGTTTTATAATGTCATCTCTGTTTTCCTAAACTGTCCACTCTTGATATTAGGTAGATATCCTCAGAGAAATTCTTACAAATGTGTACTAGGAGAGAGGTGTAATCATACTGGCTGCATTATTAGTATTAACA